>BHFT01029255.1:0-12885 GCA_004320025.1 Laticauda laticaudata | reverse complement strand
GGGGGGGGGGGGGGGATTTCAAATATTTCTCGGTGGATTAGTAATGTTTTGAATGTCAATTCCTTATTTTTGTCCCTAGGGCAAGATCTGAAGATGTGAATGTTTGAGAATCATAAAGAGAAATCAGTTGGTTTTCATGCTAGACTGATTTGTTTGTGTATTCCTCTATTGAAATATATCAATTTCATTTTGGTTACTCAAAAATAATAATTGCATTTTTTTAGTTCTCATTTTTTTCTTGGTTCCACTTCTATTTTCTATTATAAGTATCATCCATCTCAAAGACCAAATTCAACCTTTGCATCAAAAAATTAGTGTCATTCTGGCTCAAAGAAATAAGTTTGATATTTTTTAATAAACCCAGTTTTATACTGATTTGTCTGAGCATCTATCAAGAGTCATCACTATGACTATGTTTCTTTCAGACTCCCAAATTTCTTTTACCATGCCAAACAAGGACCCTGTTTCTACATTGCAGAGACAAGTTTATATTGATGGCTAGCAATCTTTAAATTAATCTTTTCTATCTATCATATTTCTAATTGAAAAACACTGGGTCAGTTTCTGGGGAATAAAATCGTTTCCCAGAGCACAATGTGAAAATTGAAGTGGGGTTTGTACAGAAACAAAACAAACCTTAGAAAATTAAATTTCCTAGCCTATTTATAAAAAAGAGCAAATCATGTACATGTCATTCATTTTCTTTTGCTTTCAAAGCAGTTCTGCAATCTTATTTGAAAGTTAAAGGGAAAAAGCAATTGAATTTGTGAAACATTTCAGCATTCCTAATAAAATTGTATGTTTCAATACATCCCTAATGAATACATGGTGACACAAAAGATATACAGTGAAACCTGGTATCTTTCTGCAAATCAGCATCTAGGCATAATCATTTATATAGCTGATTACACAGTAAAAAAATAAGAAAATAGTGAATGTGGCAAAAATATAAACACATTTCCATTTGGTTCAATATTTTTAAATATTTCTAAAATATTATTTTAATAGTAAAATAGTTACTGAAATCCAAAAAGTTGATTGACTCACTAGGTCTCCAGTTAGCCCAGTGAAGACAATTCATACATAAACAAATACTCTGATTTTTTTAACCTCTGTGATGGTTATTCTATGTGCTTCCAACAACTGTGATTAAGCAGCTCTCTTGAGTATTTAGAAATGAATATACAGGTAGCCGTTGATTTACAGCAACAGTTGGGACTGGAACTTCCATCACAAGCAACACAGTTATTAAATGAGTTAACTCTTTGCTGAGGTTCTTAAGCAGATCACTTGATCATTAAGCAAATGAAGCTTCACCTATTGACTTCGCTTGTTGGAGACTGAGAAGATTGTAAATAATGGATCTTGGGATGCTCTAACCATCATAAATAGGTGCTTGTTGTCAAGCATCTGAATCACAATGTACAATGGTGTGAGGGCCAGTGATAAGTCGCTTTTTTCAGCACCACTTTTTTGGATAGTCACCAAAATTTTACATGGGAGAGTTGTTGCAGCAGATCTTGCTGATATGTTTGGCCATATCCATCAGAAACAAATCATGTTTGGCCATATCCAGTAAGATACACTTGGAGAAATTGTTTAGAGATCTTCTAGCAAGCAGGAATATTTCTCAGAAAAATTATGCAAAGAATAGCAAAGATAAAATTCAAAAGCAAGATAAAAGGAATCCCATCACTTCCAGAATGTGAATCTCTTTGTTGGAGAGCTGCTTTGCTCAGGCTATTCATTATATTTCATGGCTAGTTAATCTCTTCCACTCCCATGCCTTTTTGAAATTTCTTTTCTACCTTGTTTCTAGGGGGCAGTGCAACCTGATCCCTGCAGCAAGGTCAGATAGCTTGTAATCTAATTCATTTGGTTGCTGTTTACAAATTCTTCCTTTATTTTAGCTCACCTTCATATATTTAAAATATTTGATTCCTAGTAGAATGTGTCATCTCTTATCTCTGTGTTCAGTGTTTAAGGAACCGACCAGGTTGTTGGAATAGCCAACTAAGTTCAGTGGTCATTTCAAATGTAAGGCTAGACAGTTTTATTCATCCTTAAAATGGTTAAACTATTGTATTGGAAATTTCTTTTGGAAGAAAGATTACTACCAAATTCAAAGAAAAAGTTCATTAACAACCTAAATGTTTGTTCTACTCCTTTGCACATTTAAGCTTTCAAACCAAATCCATATCTCTTGTCAACCACATATAAATGTTGAGCTTAATCCTAAAAACTGAAGACATTGTAATTTAAACTACAGTATAGTTAAAAAAAAAAATCTTGCACGCATATCTTGATTACAGGACTAGGGATACTTTTGTTATCATGGATAATTTTTTAACTCCTCTGGCCCAAAAGGACTAAGAAGATAAGTTGAAGATTAGCTATACCTCTCTTATTACAACCATTAGCTATAATCTCTTCTCCTCTTCCCTTCCTTTCCTGTATCTCCACCCCTATCCCATTCCTAAAACAGTGTAGTGGTTTTATTCAGAAAATTACATTATAAACATGATTCTGTGTAATAGTAATGGAACTGAATGCTGATTCATGTTATGTTTCTTCTGTGCTTACAGATTGAAAACATTAGAAGAAAACACAACTACCTACCATTTATCATGGAATTGCTAAAAACGTTAGCAGAACATCAGCAGTTGATTCCACTAGTGGAAAAGGTAAATGTCTTATGAGTAGAATTCTACCTGATTTTTAGTGTGCTCCTAATATAAGCCCTACCCAAAAAACAAGCCCTAGTTAAGGTCAGCAGGGGGCATGGTCAGCACTGGAGGGCATGAGGGCTAATGGTGTTCGGCAGCAGCCACAGCCTGAACAACTCAGGTGACCCTAATCACCTGTTCAAGCAGCAGGAGGAAGGCAGATGATCCTGACACGCATGGGCCATGGGAAAGCCGAGAGATGTGAAGATGAGCCTCCCTCAGCCACCTGCCCACTCCGTCTCTTGGCTTGCCTGCTCTATTGCGGCCACGAGCAAGCAGAAGTGGGCCAATGGCCATGAAAGGTTTTGCTGGACAGTGCTGAAGCTGCCACTGCAAGACAAGGCATGAGTTGGGACATGGATGGCCTGGCTACAGGGTCCTGAGTTAAGCCGGTGCAGAGCACGTGAGACATCTCCATCCCCCACCTCGGCCATGGGAAAGCCAAGAGATGCAAAGACGAGTCTCCCGTAGCCGCCTGCCTACTCTGTCTCTCGGCTTGCCTGCCCCATTGTGGCCATGAGCAAGCAGAAGTGAGCTTTCCGTACATGGAAACAAGACATCCTGCAAAAATAATTCCTAGTGTTTATTTTGAAGCCTCCTAAAATATAAGACTGGGTCTTATTTTCAGGGAAACATGGTAGGCTTTTATGAAGTTGGGGGTTTGAGAGTACAGTAGTCCTCGACTTACAACCACAATTGAGCCTAACATTTCTGTTGCTAAGAGAGATGTTTGTTAAGTGACTTGCTACATTTTACAGTTTTTCTTGTTACAGTTAAGTGAATTACTGCAGGTGTTCAGTTAGGATCATGGATGTTAAGTGTATCTAGTTTTCCCATTGACTTTGCTTGTCAGGGGATTACACTGTAGCTGTCATAAATATGATGACATTGCAACTGTCATAAACATGAATCAGTTGCCAAGCATCTGAATTTTGATCACATGGTCATGGGGGAATGCTGAAATGATTCTAAGTGAAAAAATAGTCACAAGTCACCTTTTTCAGTGCCAACTTCAAACAGTCGCTAAATGAACTGTTACAAATCAAGGAGTACTTGTAGCATCTGGCTAAGTGGAAAATGGAAATTAATTTGCAGATTTTTCTTTTAAATGAGAGCAATAAGGCTATTGGGACAAGTTTTGTGGTAGCTGTACAACCACTAGATGGCATTCTCGAAGCATGGATACATTCCTCTAAAAAGTTCATTTGCAGAATGTCTCTTATTTCTCTAATTACTTTTATTTGCTCCGTTGTTCTATTTCTAGCAGTAACACTGATTTGGTGATACGGCTAAGTTCCAAGCACGTTTGGGGAAGAAAGCAACATGTTCTCCCTGTCCTCTGTCCTCTTAGGGTTATTAAACTGCAATGGTTCATCTAACCTGATTTTGATTCTTATCCTGAGATAGCCTTGGACTGCTTTAGGTGTAAAATACCAGATTCTAATGCTTTGGAAAACCATTTTAAAGGTTTTACCAATAAGATTATTTTCCCACTTTTAAATAAATACTATCAGTTCCTTGCTTTTCACAATTTGCATATACATGGTTAGCTCATCACATGCTATCAGGCTTTCACTAGAAGATTTAAAAAAAACATGTTTGATAGTAATTCTGTTGAGTGATAGAAGTTGACTGGTAGTATGAGTGCAAGTGTATTCATACTCAAAGTATATATGTGATTTGTAGTCATGGCCAAATGAAAGCTCACTGATTTAAGTAAATCATGTCTAAGTTTGAATAAAACTGGATCTAGTTCTTTGTAATTTTGAGTGTTGGATTGCAGAGATTTTGCTCCTCCTTAACATGAGTATAATCAGGAGTCAAGAGCCATACTTGATAGGAACAGAATATTTGATCTTCGGAAGGAATTTTAAAATCATGCTTTTATTTTATTTTATTTTTTAAACTATTTTTTATTTTCTTCAAAACATTAAAATACTCAAAAATACAGAAACAAAACAAGACTACACTCTAAAAGTGCATAAAAAACCAAAACAGATATATACATAAATTGTCCCTCCTAGTTGAACACTGATAAAACACCCTTGTGAAGCAGGAACACAATTTGTAAATTTCTACAACACTATTTACCCAGCTCACTTACCCTGACATTTATCTAGTATATAAAAACATAGTTAACAAGTAAAACAAACAACTAAATTAAATTTCTAAACCCTCTGTTAACAATCTATTTATTGTATTTCACTTGCAGAAAGTCCACAATGGTTTCTGGACTGCCATAAGTCATAACGAACATGATCTCTGGTTCGTCTAGGATCAATATCTTCAACTGATCTTTAATGATAAGGCCTTTTCTTAAAATATTAAATGGGATCTTTTCTAACAACTGGATTTTATTTCCCCAAATCATAAATTTCCATTGTGTCTCTCTCTTCACAGCATTTGTTGTACAAAAAAAGTCTCCTATAAAATTATATGATAACATATCTTAACATTTGTTTTCCAAATGGGTTCAATAAAACCATCAATCTTCTTACAAAAGTCAAGGTCATCACTGGTCAATCTTGTCAACTTTGAATTTTTAGAATCCATATCTTTCTCAGAGTCCTCTACCCAAGTTATATTTTCCAAGTCAGCCTTATCTTTCAGGACTGCCAGATAAGATCTAATAAAACCATACCTTGTTTTATAAAATGATGTTAGGCCTGCAGTCTCAAACTGTTTTCTGCACCAAAAGGGCAGAAATACATGTCACCTTTTTTTAGTAATTGCTTCGGATGGAGCTATAGAAACTAGGTTCATTGTTGCAGATTGGTCCGTTTAAATCCAGCTTTAATTCAGTAAAAATCTGGGTATTTCAGAAGAGTATATCAGCCCATATATTTGCACTTTGTTGCAATTAAATAGAATAGTAGATTCTTGATTTAAATAAAATTAATGTTAATAAGTTCATTCAGATTGTTGCTTTAATGTTGAGGTTGTTACAAATAGATTCAGCATTTTATCAGCTGAAGAAAATGTCCTTTTTTATATCAGTGTTATATCTGAATGTAATTGGAGTTTTGTATTTACATCAAGAATCAACAATTGATGTTAAAATAACGTATAGTACTTTTATATACTGCAATAGAGGACTTTTTGCTTATTGGACAACCTCAGATAATAGGTTGGTATTTTTACACTTAATTGAGCTTCCGCCTAGCATTTCGAGGAATAAATAACTCCTTTGAAATGTAGCTACCTATTTAGAATGCAGTAATCTTGATATAACTGACATTAATTTATATCGGACTCACAGACTGCTTGATAATTTATCCTTGGTAAAAGAATTTTATTGGATCTAAGTTAAAGTACAGTGAAAAGTTTTTCCAAAATTGATTAGGGAAGATTTTGTTTAAAAGGTTATCAAGTTCTCTCTAAAATAATACCTAACTTACATCATGAATGATAATTCAAAATTATGATAATCTTAGAAAAAGTAAGGTATAACCCATCCTCAAAGTTGCAACCATCGTACCACCACCCCCAGTCACATGATCATAATTCAGTTGTTTGGCAACTGGTTCACATTTGTGACAGTTGCCTGTTGTGGTCACAATTTTATGACCTTCCCAGCCAGATTTCAACCAAGTCAATTGGGGAAGTTAGATTCACTTAGCAACAAGAGAGATTCACTTAATGACTGTGATTAAAATGCTCATAAAATCAGGCCGATCACATTGTGATTCACTTAATGACTACATCATTTAGCAACCAAAATACTGGTCCCAGTTGTCATAAATCATTGACTGCTGTAGTCAGTAATTATGAAGAACAGTGTTATAATATTTCATGTCCTGCCTTTTCTCCATAAACTCAAACAAACTTGCAAGGGGTCTTTATTTTATCCCTACTACAATAACCCTTTGAAGTAAATTAGAGAATTAAAAGAGAATGCTTTCCTGAAAGTTCACCCAAAGAACTCTCACGGCAATACTTAGCCAGTACACACCAGCTGTTTTGCAATGCTGTTTTGAGAAGTAAAGCTGCTGGATTAGGAGAAATTATTATTCTTTCTTAAACAGGGAGCCTCTGCTGCATCCTAATTTGCTCCACAAATTGATGGAGGTGTTCTGCTTGTAGAAGGGCAGGACTGCATCAGCATAGTACATTGGCTGACAGATAAGTTGAAACCCTCAGCTCAAAATAAAGAATGGTTGATATGCTGTATATCCTGTTTGTGTATTAAATATTTCAAGAAAGTGCAGAATCTTGTACATATTGGGTCATAGCAAAAAAAAAAAAGTTACTAAAACAGTGAAATTTCTTTTTATCTGTCTTTATTTTCTAGGCAAAAGAAAAACAGAATGCTAAGAAAGCTCAAGAGGCCAAATGAAAATAAATGTCTTTACAGGGTGTAGGCCTGGAGAAGAAAATGTGCTTCTGAATATCTTTGTAACTTTGCAAGACTTGTACAGTTTAAATTTGTCCAGCACACATTTGCAAATTTGTCAAAGTTTGTCCTGTCCCATTTGCACGGGGGTCTTCCCTTTTTCCCTGTTGCTATCATGTGCATGAGCTACCACTCAGTAATGGTTTTAGAATCTCTGTCCAATTCCAGTATATAACAGTGATTTCTGATTGATTCTCCATATGTAATCAGGAAATGCTGCTGCAATTTGTACAGACCCAAATTGGTGCAAGTAATGTAGAACTTTTTACTGTAATGAACATATTTAAAATATCTTGTCTCTTAATGAAACCATGGATACGTAGTTATGTGAAGAGTGCTTAACTTATTTTTACAAATAAGTTGGTCTATCTTTGCTTACCACCACTATTTATCTTGGTCTTGGAATTGTTCAGTGACTTGACCTAAGTTGTTTTTATGGAGTTATGTCTACATTTTGTACACAACTGACGGTAAAAATTTTAACAATGGAATGATTGACAAAGACCAATGCATAAGCGTAAGAATTTATTGCTTTAGTAGGAAAAAATAAATATTCCCATTTTTATTTTGGCAAATTATTGTCTGGTATGATAATTCTGTGAACCAAATAATATGATTTTGTGAGGGGGGGAGGAATCACTTCTCATGAACATTGCAATCTCTCGGAACCAGTATTTCACATTGACCCTGTGGTCTTCACCCAAGTTACACAATCAGCTGGCTTCCATACTTGCAAGCAGAGAGATACTGCAGGTTGGCTATACTAGTAAATATAAACTGTAGAAATGATTGTGTCATATGAGGAAGGGGTATTGCAAGCCTTCCTTAAGAGTAAATGCAGTATTGGAGAACCAGAAAAAAATTCCCAACTTGAGATAATAGGAGAGGAGTAAATTAAGTAATTTTGAATTCTAAAAAAAAATAGATTAAATGAATAAGCCATGACTTGCTTGAAATTTGAAAAGCAACTGCAGTCAATGGAACCCAATCCCTCATTAGAACAGATAATATGTTTGAACGAATGAAGGCAAATATATGAGTCCAAGAATATTGTAGGATCCAATCTGGGTTGGTTACAGGGACCAGAGCTTTTGATTTGTGCTGGATCCCATCCTCAAGTATTTTTTCTCTCACCAGAATGTGGGCAATATTTTTGAGCAATTGTAGAAATAAATCTTAGTATAGGAATGATAATTTGGACAAATCTCAGATCCAGCAAATTTTGTCCGGTTGGGTTGAAAGTGCACTAAATCATGTTTCACTAAATGGAAAGTTTATTATATATTTAAAGAATTGGGAGAAGAAGCTGTTCTTAGAGGAGTAATGTTTGTGAAAAAAACAAGCAAAAAATAGAAGAGACAAGCATCCATTAGGAAACAGAAAAGTTGGCAACCCATGCCTGCCTTCTTTCACCTGGCTAACTGATCCCAAATTACATTCACTTACAGATTTGGGCATCCCTGATTCTTCAGCTGACTGCTGAGATTTAAAGCCTGGCAGCATGTATAATAGAACTTACTATAGGTTTTCCCAAACCTGATCTAAGATCTTGGTACCTTCATACTTCTGAATCACATGGTACTTCTCCATTGGTCAGAGTCTACCTCAAATTAGAGGTCCAGGTTCCAGGCATTACATGTGAAGGAGGTGTATAAATGAGCAACAAAGACAATTCAGTAACTGGAGACAAAGGTGAATTTGGATATGTTTATGTCTTTAAGGAAAAAGAAGTAGGCATGCTACCTCTTGAAGTGCCTTAAAATTAACAGCAGATAATCAAGATTTATTCCCAGTGTTCTTAGTGGGGTACTCAGAATTATATTTGTTAGGAGAAAGGGGGTGAGCTCTGCTGAATGTAACTAAGCAGATGGACCACCATGTGTTGAGGAGACTTTAATTTTGATCTCCATTAAGCAGGAGGTTAGATTTAATGACTTAAAATGGAGCTCTTCCCAATTCAGTGATTCATCCCTACAGGTTGCAGCAATTGTTAATGGAAATACTTGAACCAGGCGTCTTGCATTACAAAACACTTGATATTTCCTTAAATTGGTGAAACAGCTATTCCCCCTAAGCAAAGACTGGACTTTAGTATATACTGAAGTTGCATCAGAGAGATGGGTGGTCTTTCATATGTTTATACCTGCCCTTCTGTTTTGTCTTCTGAGATTCTTAAATTAATTCAGCATGTTACACAACACACACATGATAAAAGGAGAAAAGAGACAACAAACAGCAGACTAAAAGTCACCACTTTCAAGCCAATTAGGAATCAGTCAAATAATAATGAGAGAAAAATCTCATAGCTACTGCCAGAACAACAAGAAACTTCTCGCTTTTCTAGGATACAGCATTACATATGCAGAGTGCTAATATGACAAAAGATTTAAGCAATATGTTGTATCTGTGCTAGTAGTATAGTAAAGGTTACAGCTTCCTTGGAAGACATGACAAGGGACAATCTTCTAGTTCAAGTTGTTATAGACTTGTAGAAGAATTAAACATCACTAATAATCAGAGATGGAGATCCAAGCTAAACTACCCTACACAATATCAAGTGCTAATAACCTTATGTATACAGGGATTCTCGTCCTGTTCAACATAACTGCCATGGGAATCAAGCAAATCTGAGATAAAATTGGGTTTGCATAAACACAACTCGAGCACTCAGCCTGTTCTGTTTGGTGGGTTTTGAAAGTACCTAAAGCTGGATTGCCTAACTGAAATGCCATGTTTAATCTGTGGTGCAACTATTAAGAGTTTAGCACTACTCATCACCTATATGCCATTATCTTGAGGCTCCTAGAAGATGGCTTCCCCCTTTTAGGATACTTTGGGTGCCTAAGATTCATTGTAATACATTATATTGATATTACATAACATATTATCATGAGCCTCTGGCACAGTGGTTAGAGTGCAGTACTGCGAGCTACTTCTGCAGCCAGCTGCCTACAATTTGGTAGTTCAAATCCCACCAGGCCCCAGGTTGACTCAGCCTTCCATCCTTCTGAGGTGGGTAAAATGAAAACCCAAATTGTTGGGGGCAATATGCTGACTCTGTAAACCGCTTTGAGAGGGCTGTAAAGCACTATAAAGTGGTATATAACTCTAAGTGCTGTTGCCATATTGCTTAGCCTGGGCAAGGCTTTTGAGCCTCATGGTATCCGTGTCATAATTTGATCTGCTCTACCTAGACCAGGGGTCTCCAACCTTGGCAATTTTAAGCCTGGAGGACTTCAACTCCAAAGCAAGCTGGGGAATTCTGGGAGTTGAAGTCCTCCAGGCTTAAAGTTGTTAAGGTTGGAGACCGCTGACCTAGACAACTCAGCAGCAAAGTCAGGATTTTCTGCAATTGCTTCTTTAAAAAATACATATCAATACAAATTAAGTCTGGAATGGAAAATCAGTGATGAAGGTCAGAAGGTCAATTTTAGAATTTAGACAAAAGTAAACAAGCTCATCCTATACATTTATGTATATGTGAGTGCATGCATACATAAATTATTTTAAATTTCACTGCTTTATCTTATAAAGTTATAAGAAATACATTGATTTTATTTAAAATAAAAAAAAATTTTTAAATGGTTGTTATATTTATGTTTCACTTTCTTTTACTGCACTGACATAAGACAGGGCACTGTACCAAAAACATCAAGATAATAGTGTCCCTTGAACACATTTTGTACCAGTTTTATCTTTACCGGCAGTCACACGGAGTAAGTTACAATAATTTACCCCAGTGAAATCATAAATTGCATTCATGGGGACGGGACAGTTTCATAATAATTCATTTATGAATTTAGGAGGGGGATAAGATTGCAAAATAAGGGTAGAAAAACCCTTATCATCAAATTGTGTTACTTCTAACTTTCAAATTAAAATGCTGTCTTTACATTATTTTAATGTTATCATAAATGAGCTTAAAATGTCAGGTAGTTTTCCACCATAGTTAATGCTGATAGTCAATATCCGTCAAGGTAGATCTCTTTTTTTTTCCTTGCTAAAAACAATATTTAACCAGCACAAGAAATGTTGTCTATTACTCCCTGGAAAACAGCATTTCATTTAAATATGAAGGTACAGAAGCCTGACACCATATGATAAATAGTTTAACTTGCTACATGAGACTTAACTAATTGTCTGACTCATTCATTGTAATTAACTTTTAAATTCATACATATAATAATTGTTGTAATACATTTAGATTGGATTTGAAGGGATTTTTCTCCAGAGGAGGAGTGATATATTGGGGAAAATAGACAGATTAAATTGTTGGGTTTTTGTTAATTGTACAAAAATATATGTTACTGATAACTGTACATATTAAGAATTAGAGTAGAATGAAGGGAACATCTCTCCATATTAGGGTTTACCAGACACCTGAACAGCAAAAGAAGACATTAATATTGGAAAGGCAGACAAATTGGGGTGGGTGAGGAGGGAAAGGCATGGGGGAAGGAGGAAGAAAACCCAATAACTGTAATTTTCTTAGAATCAGCAATTAGGTTTAAAAGGTTAAAAAGCTTCCAAAAATCTACTTTGTCCTATATGAAATTACTTTTTCCACCATTAGAAAGACTGGTTTTTCAAGCATAACACTTTTTTCAAAAAATCTTCATATTCAAGAACATATGCTATCTGTAATACAGAATCAACAACAAAGTTTTCAAATTGCACCCAAGAAACATGATCTACAGACTCCAGGGATCATAGATATGAAGGGGCTAGATCCGTGATGGTGAACCTATGGCATGCGTGCCAGAAGTGGTACAAAGACCCACTTCTGCCAGCACGCAAGAGGTTTTCTGGAAGAACCACACTGCTGATTGTTAGGTATCTGGCATGCATGAGGGGGTGGGGGTGGGAGATGTGCACGCATGCGCAGAGGCATGTGGTGCATGTGGGGGGATTGCATGTGCATGCATAGGGGGCATGGGGTTCCCACGGACATTGCATTCTGGGTGCTGGCACGTGAGTGCGTGCATGCGAGCATGCATGCAATTTTCAGCACAGGAGCCCAAAAAGGTTAGCCACCACTGGGCTGAATTAAAGCCAATTGCTGGAATCCAGAATTAAATAATATCAATCTAGTAGTTGAATCTGTTGATAGACGAAGAAAGGAAAGAGGCAGACAATTCACAAAGTCATACTACACGAAAATTTGAATGACTGCTGCTATGAAAACAGCCCCCCCCCATCCCCAAAAAATTTCAAGATACTAAACCAAAACAAAAAAGCGGGGATAATATTTGATTTTAAGGCTATGCTATTCAGACAGAGGACATGAGTTAAAAAGGAAGGCATCAACTATTTTTACCAGACATCTTTTAGCCATATCACAGATACCTCCTTTAGCAGCTCCATATAACATAGCCAATCAGGGGTGGGATTCTACCAGTTCGCACCTATTCTCCAGAACCGGTTGTTAAAGCCCATGTCACACTGCACCAACGGATGGAAAGAGGATGTAAAACGGACAAAAAAGCTTGCCATCTGTTGGAAAACGCGATGCATCCGTTGTGTACTCACTGCATACGGATTTTCATAACTCTCTATCCACGTTCCCAGCATCTGTCCACTGTGATTTCATCTGGTTCAAAAAGTTTTTGGCTTGCACAAAAACTTTTTTGATGCGGATGAAAGTATCCACTGCGTCCGTTCTACATCGCGCTACGCATAATGGGGAACATCCGTTATACATCCGTTGTCCATCCGTTAACGGTTGCGTATATCCGCTAGCTTCCGCTGCACATCTGCACAACTCAA
>BHFT01029254.1:45591-62699 GCA_004320025.1 Laticauda laticaudata | reverse complement strand
AAAAGGTAATAATAGAATTAAGTATGCATATATGAATGTATAACTATTGTCATATTTGTATGTAAAAGTGATGACCCCGAAATATGTTGTCCACTAAAAAGAGCTTTTTATTTTTATGTGAAAAATTGAACACAATTTTTTTCAAAAAAAAAAAAATATGCTGGTCAATTTTCATCCATCATCCAAGATGATAAAGCAACATATAGACCTGAAATATAAGAACTGAAGACAGGATGTCTCCCCAATCAACACCAGAAGGAACCACGGTTGATGGCATTGGAAGCTGCCGAGAAGTCCAGGTCAGGTGAGGAGAGGTGCACAACCCCAATCTCGCCCTTCTCAGAGGGTATCCACAGAGGGACTAATTCTGTTGGCATCTCACACACGGGCCTGAATCCCAACGGAAAAGGATTCAGATTATCCACTTCATTCAGGATCCTCCGAAGCTGCTTCTCAATCACCCAAAATAAGTTTTGATACTGAAATGAATTTTTTTTTAATAATTTATTTTTACAAACATTCCATCATTCATTTTAACAGTGAATCTGGGTACAAATATCTTGTGCAATAATATTTCTAATTAATACAAATTCCTTACTATAGCAACAATAATTATATTCTTATTTTAACCTGCCAACACATGATATATCTTATCGTTATAACCATCCCCTTCTTAGCTCCTTCTCCCCTATATTCTTATATTTAATTTCTAAGTTCCACTTTTATTTTCCAACCATTCATAAAATAATCCTCATATCGTGTAATATTCAGTTTGCTCTTTTTCTTTAATTGCCAGTGTTAATCGGTTCATTCTAATATTTTCCTGATTACATCCTCTTCTGTTGGAATCTTTTCACTTTTCCAATTTTGAGCAATTCATATTCTCTAGCTGCAGTTAATACACGAATGATTAAATACATCTTTTCTTTACTATAACCTTCAGGTATCATCCCCAATAAAAAAAATATTTCAGGTTTTAAGTTGATATGTTGCTTTATTACCTTGGACACTGGATGAAAATTGATCAGCATAGTGGGGTCCAGCAATGGCTTCTTGAAAAGGAGGTTAGTTAAGGTATCCTTCAGAGGCAATTTTTCAATTTACCACAAGTAGACTCCATTCACACCACACCACACACACACACACACCTCACTTCAACCAGCGAGGAGGGTCATGTGCCTGAGCTCAGAGTCCTAAGATCCTTGTTCATGTCATCAGGCAAACTATTCAAATATATACACCTCCCAGGTGTTTTGGACTACAGCTTCCATCAGCCCCACCAGCAAACACTTTGGGGGAGGGTCCATGAAAACTTGCTAAGGTCAATTGGTCACAAGACAACTCCATGCAGGACAAGAGTTAGACTAATATCAAAGAAATGGTGAAATAATTAAAGGAAGGAGGCAAAAGGAGGGATAGAAATGATATGTGAAGGACAAAAATTAAAATATTTTTTTCAATTATTTGGAATCATTAAATGGAATTGTCGCCTGGCGAGTTGGCCATGGCGAAGTGGTGTGGTGAGTGAGCTGAGGTGAATTGGCCACAGTGAGCTCAGTTGTCCCATTGTGGGGTACACCGTCCGTACCTGAAGTGGAGCTGTGTAGAGATGGTCAGCCAACAAAACTTCCTTGCTTTTTGATCAGGAGCGCACATTATATTAATCTGGGATTTGACAGACCACCATTTCTTGAACCAACCAGGCATTGGTTGGTACAATACAGCAGGGGTCTCCAAACCTTGGCAACTATAACTCCCAGAATTCCCCAGCCAGCAAAGCTGCCAAGGCTGGAGACCCCTGCATGACAGGGCTCAAACCACGCCACACAAACCGCAACGATCGGATTGCAAAAGCCCCGAGCTGAGAAGCAAACAGATCACCCGGTGACTTGGCTGGGTGGGCGAAAGCGGTTGAGGGCGGGGAGGCGAAGGCGCCGGGCAAAGGGGTTGCATTTGCGCAAATGGTGATTTATTTTTTTAAACCAGGCGCGTGTGCAAACAAGGACATGGGTGCCCATCGCTTTTGCGGGGTTTTGGAAAGGAGTCGAACTTCCTCTACAAAAGCTCCAGTGTCGATTTTAGGCTAGTTTTCGACTCAGAGAGAACAGAAATTGCGGCGCCAGGATTTTCCCATACGCGTCTGGAAAAACGTCCCTCCCGGGAAGCAACTGAAGCCACTTCTAAACGTTACCCCGAACGCGGTTGACTCGAATCACGATTTACTGCCTTCTCCTACAACCGCAGATCCTCGGGGCCCAGCAACCTGGGTTGGCATCGCCCAGCTCTCCTGGTTTCCCACCGTCGGCGCAGCCAAGCCGTGCCAGCTCCGTCGTCTACCCTTAAGAGTAGAATAGCAGAGTTGGAAGGGACCTTGGAGGTCATCTAGTCCAACCCCCTGCTCGCGCAGGAGTGTCTCGTCCAACTCTTCGCCTCTCCTTCGGATCGAACTCACAGCGTCCATTTATTGCGAGGCGCCCCGGCACCCGAGAGGGAGCGGCTGACCTGGAGCAGCAGGGCCCCTCAAAGCTGCCTTCAGAAGACCCCAAGGCTTCCCTGCCCCGGCTTTGGTGGTCTCGGGGTGCAGCGGCGGCGGGGGTCTCTTCGGGGGCCGCGGGGGCGCGCCCTGCCCTCCAAACTTGGCCAACTTTGCGGGCGGAGCGCAGAGCAGCGCCCGCTTCTCTGCCCCCCCCGCCCCGCGCGGGCCTTTGCGCACGAATCCGCGACGTTTTTCACCCGGGCTGGTGCTCGCCCAGCCGAGATAAGAGGCGGCGGAGCTGCGGCCCACGCGGCCTTTTCGGGAGAAGGCAGAAGAGGGCGAAGAGCCGCCGCCGGGCAAGGGCGCACCTGTTGGCAAAGGATGGATTGCACCCGCGGCGGGGTGGAAAAGAGCCACCTGCTCAACGGGGCGGAAAGCAGGTGAGTCCCGGGCAGGGTTCCCCCCTTCCCTTCCCTTGTTTTCTTCCCTTCTTTCCTTTCCTCCTCCTTTTCTTTTCCCTTCCCTTCCTCTCTCTTTTCCTTCCCTTCCCTTCTTTTCTTTTTTCTTTCTTCCCTTTCCTCCTCCTTTTGTTTTCCCTTGCCTTTTTTCCTTTCCTTCTTTCCTTTCCCCTTTCCCTTCCTTTTTTCCTTTTTCCTTTCCTTTCCTTCTTTTCTTTCTTTCCTTCTTTTCTTTTCCCTCTCCTTTCTTTCTTTCCTCTTTCCTTTCCTTTTTTTCCTTTTTCCTTTCCTTTCCTCCCCTTCTTTTCTTTCTTTCCTTCTTCCCTTTCCTTCTTCTCTTTCCTCCTTCTTTCCTTTCCCCTTTCCCCTTTCCTTTTTTTCCCTTTTTCCTTTCTTTCCTTCTTTCTTTTCTTCTTTAACAACTTCTCCACCCCGACAACGATGATGCAAATCACCTCTGCCCAGGTTGTTCAGTCACCCTCTGCTATCGTGGCTGGATTTCGCGGCTGAGCCTCCCCACGCATGGCACCCCAGCCTTAGAGCAGCCTCCTAAGCGAAGGTTTCCTCGGAGGTAAATTTCCAGGGGCTGCTCAGGTGGATGGTAAACTGCCCTGAGGGATCCCAATCTTGGCCAAAATAACTTATTATTCACTTTGGAGAAGTCCCGTTCCCTGCCTTCCCAATGCCTCCAATCAAATGAATCAAAGGATTCTCAATAAGAGAAAGCCCCCACTTTATTTTATTTTATTTTATTTATGTTTTATTTTTATTTTATTTTGCCAACGCTGATTTTTTTTTAAAAAAAAGTTGCAGAGATTGGAATAAGCAGTTACCCATTTGGAGTTGTTCCATTGCAACTTTATATTCTCATCAAGATATTCAAATATATCCTCCTCCCGCTACTTTAAAAAACAAAATCAGGTGTTGGCAAATAATAAAAGGGCTGCTTATTGCCACCCCTGTTGTTTAGGAACGCCTGCGTTCTGTAGTAGGAAGCCACTCTTTGGGAGGGCTTCATCTGTTGAATTTCTGCTTGCTTTGTATCTGCTTAAGAGCAGGGAGCAGTGGTGAGATTCAAATTTTGTTTACTACCAGTTCTGTGGGCATGGCAGGGGAAGGATACTGTAAAATCTCCAGGCAGAGGTGGTATTTTCCAGTTCTACGACTTTAAGACTTGTGGACTTCAATGTAACTGGCTGGAGGATTCTGGGAGTTGAAGTCAACAAGTCTTAAAGTTGCCAAGTTTGGAGACCTCTGGGCTAAGAGCAAGGCAGCTGCAAGCCCTATTCCCCAAAAAGAAAAACAAGATGGCGTCAGGTTCCTGTAAGCCTCCCCACCAGGTGTGCTGTGAGAAAGTCATTATCTTTTGCAAACAACTTTGAGGTCTTTTAAGTTCGTTGGAAAGATGTTTACATTGGGAGGTGGGGAAGTGGGGAATCCTTGGTTTTCCTCAAAGGATTAATGCAAGGAGATGGGTTCCCATTTTTAATATGCCCATCCCTGAGAGTAAGACCAGACCAGAGCTGCCAGTTCTGGACTACTTAAAAGAAATGGGATCCTGCAACTATCATGGCTTGAAAGGGGTAGCTAGCTGGAGGTGCTACCAGTAGTTTACACACATAGGTAATCAGAGTTGGAAGGGATCTTGTAGGTCATCTAGTCCAACCCACCCCCTGCCTAAGCAGGAACCCTACATCATTTCTGACAAATGGCAATCCAATCTCTTCTTGAAAGCCACCAGGGATGAAGCTCCCACAACTTCTGAAGGCAACTTCTGTTCCATTGGTTGATTGTTCTCATTGTCAGAAAGTTTCTCCTTATTTTCAGGTTAAACCTCTCTTTGTTCAGTTTCCATCCATTATTCCTTCTGTGGCCTTCGGGAGCTTTAGAAAATAGCTTGACCCCTTCCTCCCTGTGACAACCCCTCAAATATTGGAAGACTGCTATCCTGTTTCCTCTGGTCCTTCTCTTCACTAGACTATTTTATTTTATTTATTTATTTTATTTGTCAAAAGCTTACAATATAACAGAAACAAGAATAAACATAAGTTTAAGTACAAGAAATAGGAACTATAATTGGGGACAATAGGACAGGGACGTAAGCACGATTGTGCGCTTATGCATTCCTCTTGCAGACCTCTTAGGAATGGGGAGAGGTCAATAGAGGTTAGTTTGAGGGTAAAGGAGTGGGGGTTTGAGCAGGTGACAACAGAATCAGGTAGTGAAGTTCCAGACCAGTTGAAAACCACTGCTGTGGCTGAAAATCATACTTCCCTGCAATCGAAATGGAGTGGTTACATTTAGGTTTATATTCTATTATGCGCTTGTCTGTAATTTGGTGTTTGTTGTTTAAGGCTGAAATATTCATTAACTGGTAAGATGTTGTGAACATATGATTTTATGTACTATGCTTAAGTCTTAATCTGTAGTTCGGCGTCAGTTCAAGGTCTCTAAGCCTCAGAATTGAGTCTGCGGTGATGTAGGTTATTTCTGTTGTGAATAGAGGAAATGGATGTAAAGTTACTCTTTTCTTCGGTAAATACTTCTGTGAGTCGCTCATTTTCATATTCTATGTCAAGATATATACATATGTGAGCATTCCAAGACAGAGCTAGTCTCGCATTTCAAGTATTGAATCTAGCAAAAAGGTTTTGGAACAATGCACTTCTAGTCTTAGCTAAACAAGTAACACTTTAACCAGAAGGTAGAAAAGCTCTCCTAATAATTAATTACAACTCTTAAAGCCTTTTTGGCAATACTGTTGCAAAGTGAGCACCATGACAAAGTGATGGGTCAAATCACCAAAAGGTCCATTGGCGACTTCCTGTTTTGGAGCTCCCAAAAGACGGACTTCTGACTGCGATTGTGCACGGCTTTGTTTCGTGCTTTTGGGCGTCGGAGAGCCGCCAAATTCCTTTGGATTCGGGGCCAGGAGCTACCTCATGGGGGGGGTTGGGGGGGGTCAGAGGAAGGGGACGACCGTCAGCTGGGTAGAGGGGAGTCCTCAAATCCCCCCGGCTTGGGCAATTTGCTCCCCTCCCGAGACGCTGGACGGTGGGTCTAAAAGGCCACCCTTTTATATTATGTGTGTATTATTGTATTATTGTATATCTGTGTATATTAGTTGTGCAGGAGAGAGAGAAAAGAAGGCAAACAGCAGGAGGAACGGGAACGGAATGTAATAAAATGGAAGATACCCCCAAGGATTAAACATTTCAAAGATCTTATAAGAAAGGATCTAAGCGGATGGAAGAGAAAGAGGAAAAAAAAAGGTTTGAAATTTGGCTTTTGATAGTGTCGGGGCTTTTCCGAAACGCAAATGTAGAAGCTGGAGAAGGAACTATATAATTCACTTGGAAAAGTATACTTTGATTTTATATTGCACTAAATAAAGCTTGAACGATAGACTGTTAAAGAGGAAATTTAATATAAAACGGGATTTGATCTTTTTCTTGTTGGAAACTTGTGGTTTAAAAAAGCTCTAATAATAGAGAAAGAAGAAAGATAAGAAGGGGGGTGAAGAACTTAGCAAATAAAGAGTAGCCATCTTCAGTTAAACTCACTTGGTTTTCTTTTAAAAACTCTGTTTCTTTGAAATTGCATGGGAAATTAATACAATAAAGCAAGAACTTTGAAAAATGAAAACATTGTAACAAAGAAAAGAATTAGGAAGAAATTCTGCCTTTGGATTAGTTGCTGATTCTGGAACATGAATTTTTGCATGGATTTAGCGGGAGATTTTAAAAACTTGAGAGGAGAAAAGTTTGATTGTTTGAAATAACTTTAAAGATACTTAAATTTGGATTAAATTGCCAATGAAGAAAGTTTGTAAAATGGTGATTTCTTCTTTTGGCATTAAAAAATTGGAACTTAGAAAAAATGAAAGAAACACTACAAGAACGAGGTAATCGCTGGTTTTTGCTTTAAAATTTTATTGAAAATGCGACAGCAGAATATGAACAACAAAGACAAAAGGCAAGAAGATCGGAGGTGGAGCACATTATACCGTAGCAAGAGGACCACTTTAGTGATCAAAGAACCAAGAACTCTTGAAAGAAAAGAAGAAAAGAGTTGTTGAAATAAATGCATGGAGATTTAAGAAAATTAAAATAAAATGGGAATATCTGAAAAATTAAAAATGGAAAAAGAGTCAGCGAGAAAATTCAAAGGGCAAAGGAAGTTTATAAATAGAAAGAGGGATAAAAACTGGAGTGAAGACAAGGAGAAAAGACAGGGGGAAAGAAAGGACAAGAAACAGGATTTCGGAAACAAAGAAATATGGGAATTGTTAAAAAAAAATGGGGAAAATCCTTAATTGGGAGCAACAGAATACATGGGTTGATTTATTATAGAAAGGGGGATTCTGCAAGGTATCTGAGTGGGTAATCTAATAAATTTAATAGTGTTACAACAATAGGGACATATAGACTGGGCAAGCATACTTGTCGATACTGTACCTGTCAAACAAGTGGTGTCCCCAAGACAGTGTTCTAGGACCAACTCTACTTCATACTCTACAAAATGAACGCTCTGTTGATCATATCAAAGAGCAACTGTGCTTGTCTTCGCTGATGAATTGTAAGCTGGTTCAATGCCAAGAAATACTACTATCACTTCAAAAAGACATTGACTATGTATCAGATGGTCAATACAAGTGGCAACTCAAATCTCAACAAATAATTGCTCTGTCTTACATATTGGCAACAAAAAATCACAAAAAGTAAAATACAAGCTGAATTGTCAAAGAAGCTTGCTGATTGATCAAGTCTGGTAAAGAACCTTGGTATACTCATCTCTAATGATCTACAGCTGGTATAGCCACTGTAACTACTAATAGTCAAAAAGGCATTAAGAGTTGTAAATCTAATCCTGCGTAGCTTTTTTCTCTTGGTGATATCACAACTACTAATAAGAGCATACAAAACATTTGCTTAAACCAATATTTGAATACAGCCTCATCGTCTGAACCCACATACAATATCTGATTTAGCACAGTTGGAGAAGTCCCAGATAAATTTCACAAGAAGAGTTCTCCACTCCTCTACTCGTTGTAGAATACCTTATGCCACCAGAACTTGAAAAATCAAGACCTAAGAAAACGCTTGAATTACACCTGTCTTCGGTCTGATCTAAATTATCGGTATAGAAAAATCATATATTACAATGACTTACCTGTCAATGAATATTCAGCTTCCACATTACACAACGCAACGAGCAAACCATAGATACAAACTCAAGGTTAATCACCCAAACTTGATTGCAGGAAATACTGACTTCAGTAACAGAATGGTCCAATGTCTGGAAATACTCTACCTGACTCTGTGGTTTCTTCCCAAACCCCCAAAACTTTACCTTAAGACCTGTCTACTATTGACCTCACCCCTTTCTAAGAGGTCCTGTAGGGGCATGCAATAAGCGCACAACGTGCTTACCATCCCTGTCCTATTCGGTTTTCTTTATTTTTCTTATATGTATCCATTTTCATGTATTCATAACTATGTTTATACTTATACCTGTTAATCTTGTCAGCATTTGACAAAATCCAAGATAAATAATAAATAAAAAGATGGAAAAACAGAATTGTTAATCTTTTTGGATAATGAATCTAATGCTCTTCCTCTTTATGTAGAGAGATAAATTGTAAATGGAAATAAGTATATATAGAATATATTGAAATATTCTTAAGATAGGAATGTTGGCCTTTTTTGTTTAATATTGAAAGGATAATTAATGGAATATATGTATTAAATATATGGAAATAAAATGAAATGATATAGGAGGCAGAGCTGCAATGGAATTACTTTAAGTGCTTAAGGATTGTTTCTTACTGTTTGAATGAGTAGATTAAATATGTCCTTTTTGGGGGGAGGGAAAATTTATGAAATTTAAAAAAGGAGAAAAATCATGCAGAATCTGATTTTATATATGCTAATGTAGTTTTAAAGGGATTATTAAGTTAATGTTTTAGATAATTGTTTAAATGTTTTTAAACGAGATTTAAAAACGGGGTGAAAATAATGAATTATATATTTAGAGTGGCGCACTTATATTGAGATTTCAGGGGGGAGAAACCAAATTTATAGAAGAAGGCTTTTTTAAAAATTAGAAATTTAAGATAGAATATACAAATGTGACAGTTTAAACAAGTACTAAGTTATGATTATGAAGTTATAAGTGAATTAAATAATGAGATAAATATTTTGGAATAATACCAATAAATAGAAAATGTATAAAAGCACCTGTTAAGATAAGGAATTGGATAATATAAACATTGAATATTGTAACATAGTCATAATTTGTATGTATATGTGAAACCTGTAATCATGCTGTTCACTAAAAAGAGACGTTAAAATATGGAAAACTGAATAAAACTTGTTTAAAACAACAACAACAAGGTCATGGCAAGACTAGCCATGCCCAGTTTCTGCAACCATTCATCGTATGTCTTCGTCTCCAGTCCCCTAATCATCCTGGTTGCTTTTCTCTGTACTTTTTCTAGAGCCTCAACATCTTTGTTGCTATGTTGCTAGTTGCCGCAACATTTGGACTACTGTATTCCCTGTCTATTCCCACCTAGTGTAAAAACCCTTGAATTGGAAAGTGGCAGTAATAGGGTTTCAAAGGACAGGTAGGGCCAGAATATTTTGGGCTATGGTATTTATTAGGTTTATAATTTATATTTATTAGATACTAACTCCTAAAAGAGTCACATGACAGTGAGATGAGTGGAGATACATTTAATAAAATTTAATCAGAAAAAAAATGGAAGGCAGCTTCTGATTTTTGCCCTCTTCTGTATTATTATGGTTTGCTACACAGCCAGATGTTTCGATTGGATTTGGCATTTTTATCTACCTGCTGAATCCTTTTCAAGGACCCGGATGGGCAGATGTTTTTTGGCGATGTTAAAGGTGCAGAATGTACGTTGTTTCAAGTAAAGCTGCCTTTTGCACTTGGCTGATGGTGATTTTGTGTGGATCTGTATTATTAGACAGGTAATCCTCGACCGGTCCCAAAATTCATGTTGCTAAGTGAGACATTTGTTAAGTGAGTTTTGCCCCATTTTACAACTTTGCAACAGTCGCTAACTGAATCATTACAGTTAGGTTAGTAACCGGGTTGTTAAGTGGCTTCTCCATTGACTTTGCTGGTCAGAAGATTGCAAAACATGGATGTGCAAAACAGATCACATGGCCCTGGGACACTACAACCGTCATAAATTTGAACCAGTTGCCAAGTGTCTGAATTTTGGTCACATGACCATGGGGAGGTTGCAGTGGTCTTAAGTGTGAAAAATGGTTGTAAGTCTTTTTTCAGAAAGTCATAATGTCAGGATTCTGGCAGTTACCCCTCATTTTGGCTTGAGTCTCAAGCCAAACTTCCAGAAGTTCAAAAGGATTTATTGGGAATTAACATGTCCGGCAATGCCTGGGTGTAGCCGACTCTGAGACACATAATTCATTGACCCTGGTTTTCCTCTCACCCCCTGGGTGTATCATAATTTATATTCTCCAATGGGATTTCTATGGTTTTTTTAGAGTTGCCGCATAATATGATTTGATGTTGGGTGAACATAATATCAGGGTTCACACAACACTTCAAGTCATTAAGCCATTGGTATGAATCCTAAACCATCATCAAATAGTGCCTTACGGTATTAACCTGGTGCAGTAAGGCTTCTGAACTTGGAGCTCTCCAGATGTGCTGCACTTTAATTCCAGAATCCCCAACCAGGGATGTTCAGTAAGTGTGATGGAGGGCGCACCGGCAGCAACAGAAGGGGAAGATTGTGCCAGCTCAAAATTTCCCCAGGTAGAGAGCCGGATCAGGCAACAGTGTATTTGCAAGCTGGAAAGAGGTTCAGAATAACTAGATCCTTGAATCTCTCAGGGTGTCTTTAGCTTCGAAAGTGATAGCTTTAGTTTGGCAAGATTCTGTTTACAGCATTGGGTGTATGCAAATAAAGGATTGGATTCAGTTGGATCTCACTGTCTCATGGCTTGGGCCTAACAATAGGACACTTAATGCAGGTACAATTGAGTAAGGGAGGCTAATAGGCAAACCTGTAAGTATGTAAAGTTAAAGGTTGCCTCTGTCCAGTTGTGTCCGAGTCTAGTGGTTGGTGCTCACCTCTGTTTCTAAGCGGAGAGAGCCAGCATTGTCTGAAGATGCTTCTGTGGTCATATGGCAGCATGATTTTATACTGAGGTGCAGGGAGTACTGTTACTTTCCCATCGAAGCAGTACCTATTTAACCAATTGCATTTGCATACTTTTGAACTGCTAAGCTGGCAGGAGCTGGAGCAAGAATGGGAGCTCATCCCATCATGCGGCGTTTGTGTCTTGAACAGCCGACCTTCCAGTCAACGAGCCCAGTGGGTATATGTGTTAAAGCTTTTGGAGTGGAGAGAGACTCTCTTCTTAAGACCATGTTCTTTCCAATGCAGGTCTTATTCAGGAGTCTCAGGAAAGGACTTCCATGGTTCAGTGGTTGGCTTTGTACCTGGCCTCTCTTCGCTCGAGCTGGACCTCAAAGGAAACCTGCACTGTCACTCCAGCTGGGCATCCAGCAATGGCAACAACGCTGAGCAAAAGCGAGCCCGTCGGAAGCTCTATCTCGCTTCCGCCATCTGCTTGATCTTCATGACAGGGGAAATTGCAGGTAGGTGGCTAACATTTTGAAGGCTCTGCGAGGTCCTTATAAGCCACTCTTGGGAGGACAACTGATGGTTGGCGTGAGCCAATAGCATTTAGAGCAAAGAGATACAAATTGTTGGTAGAGTTGACCTTGGGGAAAATCTGCAAGAACCTAGAGTGAACAGAGGCTGAAATGTTTATCAATCCTGGGAAATGAGATGATGCGCTGAATTGATTGACACCTCTTAAATTCACTGGAGAATCAGAAGGGGGAGGGTTTGGCAGCACGATCACATTGGCAAGATTCTGATGATAGCTCTGATGGCACAGTGGTTAAGTGCAGGAAACTCTGCCCACAGTCTGGAATTCGATCCTGACTGGCTCAGGGTTGATTCCACCCTTCCAAGATCGGTAAAATGAGGACTCAAATTTGGGGGGGGGGGGGGNGGGGGGGGGCGCCAAGATGCAAATAATGATTCTACGTTGTAAACTGGCCAGAGAGTACTTTAAAGCAGGGGGCTCCAACCACGGCAACTTTAAGACTTGTGGACTTCAACTCCTAGAATTCCCAAGCTGGCTAAGGAATTCTGGGAGTTGAAGTTGCCAAGGTTGGAGACCCCTGCTGTAAACCACTACGGGACAGTATATAAGCCTAAATGCTATTGCTATTACACCCAATCTCAATACAAGTGATTTTAGCCTTCCTGTGGGATTGAATTTCTGGCCTGGTTCACCTACTACAGGGGCGGGGAATGAATGGCCTTTTACGACTTGTGGACTTAAATCTCCCAAAATGGCTAGCTCAGGAATTCTGGGAATTGAAGTCCACAAGTCATAAAGGGGCCATTGTTCCCCACCTCTGACTTAGTGGGTGTAACAGACATTCCTGAGATCATGTCTGCTATGAATGCATTGGGCAAGCATGTTGCTGTCTTGAAATGCTCCAGATATGTAGAAATCTAGCATGGCAGGGAGAAAAGCTAGGAAGAAGAATCTGGACACTGCCCATAACTCTCTTTATTCTCTCCAGGAGGATATTTTGCACACAGCCTGGCCATTATGACCGATGCAGCCCACCTGTTGACTGATTTTGCTAGCATGATGATCAGCCTTTTCTCTCTGTGGATGTCATCTCGACAGCCGACTAAAACGATGAATTTTGGATGGCACAGAGCAGGTAATTGGAACCATTAAAAAAAAGCATTAATGGGGCACTCTGTGAACCAGCACATTTCCTTAAGGGCAAAATATAATTTTGTAGAATGGCTGCCATATGAACAATGAGCCCCTAATTTCCCTGGTTAAGACACAAGTGAGTTTTGCCTCATGAAATGGCCTTTCTTGCAGAAACTGTTAAGTGAACCTCTGTAATTATTAAGTGAATCATGTGGTCATTAAATGAATCTGATTTTCCCCTTTGAATATGCCGGAAGCCGGTTGGGAAGGTTACAAATATGATTGCATGACTCTGGGACAGTGCAACTGTCATAAATACATGCCCACGATGATCAGTGACCATGGAGATATTGCAACATTTGTTAGTGTGAAAAAAGGCCATAAATCTCTTTTTTCCAGTGTCGTAACTTTGAACAGTCACTAAACAAATGCTTGTAAGTCAAGCATTACCTGCATTTATAATCCAAGCCCTCCTTTTCCCATTTCGAGGAAATTTCCCACCCACGTCTACCTGCGGAGCCCAACTGGAATGGAAAGCAGCGCAGGTTTGTGAAGATGTTTTCTCTGTTTCCCGACTGGGGCTTCCAGCCTGCGTTGTTCCTCTCTGTTCACTCATGAAGCACATGAGTGTGCCACATTTTCCAGCATCTGCTGGATTAGCTACATGTTCCAGCATCTGCCTTTGTCCTGCAGGCTAACCTTTAAGCTCAGTTACCTTGTAGATTTAGTGGGGTTGATGAATTTAGGAGGCTTGACTGGTGGAGAGTTCTATGCAGAAATAGCCAGGGTTAATGTGTTGTGTGAACAAAACCTGTATTTTTTCTCTTGGCACCTGCTCAGCTTGCTGGGGTGGCATATTGCCAACCTTCAATTACACCTTTGCTGTTGACTTCTCAATACAGACAGTGACTTTGTTTGAGTTCCTTGACTTCCTCGTACTGTTGTCTTCAGTTCCTTGACTTCAGTTCTTTGTCTTTCTCTTGCCTGGAGTTTTCTCTAGCTGATCTGTCCCCAGTGATCCAGCCAGAGGTTTTTGCCTAGATTTTAATCTCTCTCTCTCTCTCTCTCTCTCTCTCTCTCTCTCTCTNCTCTCTCTCTCTCTCTCTCTCTCTCTCTCTCTCTCTCTCTCTCTCTCTCTCTCACACACACACACACACACACACACAGACTCTTTGCAGGTACTCAGTGCCTGAACTGCAACAAAAAAATGGACCATTAATTCTTAGTGATAGTAGCCATGATTTTAGTTTAATTTCTTGTCTCCCTCTTGCTCAGGAACTTCCTTTAGCAGATCTGTCCCCAGGGATCCAGCCAGCTCCCTGAATTTGATCTGGATACTTTGATCACAAATACACAAACATACGATGCAGGAACTTTAGTGCAGGAGTTCCCAACCTTGGCAACTATGAGACATGTGTAGTTCGACTCCCAGAATTTCCTAATCAGCTTTAGTGACTGAACTGCAGCACAATCGGTCACTGGTCCATTAGTTCCAGCTGTTCCTTGGACTCTTAACCTTCCTAAGAGACCAGTGCTGACACTGTAGTTATTGTCTGAAATAAAGATGCCTTCAAATCTCAGAATTTGAATGCAGGGATGTGTGCGAAACTTGTCAACCAATACTTTAATTTGTCTCTTTTAACACAACTCTCAGTTGATGTGTAGCTGAACCCAGCGTAGCTCCTAAGTTCCCTATTATAGAGCTTAGGGGGAAAACTAGAAAAATTTAAACATATTGTCTCCCTTCCTTCCTTCCTTCCTTCCTTCCTTCCTTCCTTCCTTAAGACACAGTAACTGAAAACTCAAAGCTATCCTATAAATTTTATTAATATCATTTGTTAAGCTTTGGCTTCATGTGAAAACTGAATCAATTGTGGTTAACTGCATAATACCACAGTTAACTGCATAAAAGCTAAACCCAACCAAGATCACAATGGAAGCCATCTGCTCCAATATAGCTGGGCTGAAATGAATCCATTGCTCTTTCATTTAATGACAGAATGAGCCAATTTGTTGAAAGAATATTTAGTTCATGAGTATTTGGCAGAGGTGGCCTTTATTAATTATGCCTTGGGTGAGTAAGTCAGCATGTGCAAACTTGGGAGTTTTCCAACCTTTCATGCCTAACCAAAGATTTCTGACTTTTGCTGCAGAGATTTTGGGAGCCTTGGTGTCCGTTCTCTCAATCTGGGTGGTAACTGGTGTGCTGGTTTATCTAGCAGTGCAGAGACTGATTTCTGGTGACTATGAGATAGAAGGAAATGCCATGCTTATCACTTCTGGCTGTGCTGTGGCTGTAAATATCATGTAAGTAAGATTACATTAGCATAATTTTTGAACAATGTCCTAAAACCCTTAAGAAAAACTTGGAGTTTACCAGCTGATGGACTCTCATCCTGGCGATACAGATAGTCCTCGACTTATGACTACAGTTGACCCAACATTTCAGTTGCTAAGCGAGAGATTTGTTAAATGAGTTTTGCCCTAATTTACAACCTTTCTTGACACAGTTGTTAAATGAATCACTTCAATTAAGTTATCCCAAAGGTGCTTTTTTCGAGAGGCAACTGGACTTTCTGGGTTTTCTTTGAAGACATTTCACTTCTCATCCAAGAAGCTTCTTCAGCTATGACTGGGATGGTGGGAAATGGAAGGATTTATACTCTTTGCAGACAGCTGGTCATTTGCATTGTGTTAGCGAGTCCTTAAGGTCACCTGGAGGTTTATCTGTGTCATCAGGGTCATCTAGTCCAGTGGTTGCCAACCAGTGGGCCAGGAACCACTGGTGGTCCGTGAGAAAATGTTGGTGGTCTGCAGAGAAATGTCATCCCCAAAGCAATTAATCCAGGCTGCATAGGAACACAAGGCTGCGCTGCCCACATGGCCCGTGGGAACGCAAAGCTTGCATCACTTGCATTGCGAACAACATGAGGTAGTGAGGGGGAGGGGGGAAAGGGTGGAGGGGGGAACTTGCCCCACTCACCCTACATGCCTGGCCTGGCCACTGGGCTGCTTCTTTCCGCTTCTTTCTTCTTCTGCTTTTGGCTGCATGCAAGGAAAGCAGCAAAAGTCTTTCTTTCTCTCCCCCAAACTCCACAAGAAATGAGTCTTTGGGATCCTGCAAGGCCTCCTGCTCCAAGAGGCTGCGCTAGTGCGACAAGTCTCACAAAGACTCATTTCTGGTGGAGTTTGGGGGAGAGAAAGGAAGACTTCTGCTGCTTTTGCTGCTTTCCTTCAACGAAGCCAAAAGTCTCTTTCTCTCTCTCTCTCTCACCCCCTGAGAACGGAGCTGGAGACGGTATCCTGCAATCCCAAATAAAGAATGATTGATCGGTAGGAAAACAGAGTGGGGAATTCACCTGCAGACTTTTTGGGGGATTTTCCCAGGGTCTCTGGTCCACGGGATTTAAAATGATGAGTTTGGTGGTCCCTGATCTAGTCAGAGCTGAAGAAGCTTCTTGAATGAAAAACAAAAAAGTCCAGTTTTCTTCAAAGAAAAACAAGAAAGTCCAGTTGCCTCTTGAAAAAAGCACCTTTGGAACAACCATGACCTGGATGGCTGAGAATCTCCCTAGAGATTCAGTTAAATTAGTAACGTAGTTGTTAAGTGAATCTGCCTTCCCAATTGACTTTGCTTGTCAGAAGGTCACCAAGGCTGATCACATGACCTCAGGAAACTGCAGCAGTCATAAAAATGAGTTGGTTGCCAAGCATCTGAATTTTGATCACATGACTATGGGGATGGTGCAACGGTCATATGTGTGAAAAACGGACATAACTCATTTTTTTCCAGCAACGTTGTGATGTTGAAAGGTCAATAAATGAATTGTTGTAAGTTGAGGACTACCTATACATGGAAACTTCTTTGTGGAAGGAGCCAAATGGGGGGTTCTCTTTGATCTACTTGGCATTTGAAAGGCTCATTTCTGGCATTTGCCAGAAACTCTGTCACAGGCATCTTTAGTACATTTCTGGAGACCAACCTTAGAGTCTGCCAAACTCTCTGTTTCTCCTGATGGTTTTAAAACTCTTTTATTTGGGAAAAAAAAAAGCTAGAAGGTTAGTAGACCTGAAAAGTTAAGCTTCACCTCCTAACACTGCTATCAGCTGCTTTTGGTGCCTGCAAAAAACAAAATAAAATAAAAGAATAGTTAAGGCAGCAAGGAAAAAAGCACATTTAGGAACTTGGATTGGTTTCATCTCTTTGTGGTGTCAACCTGGATTTGAGTTTCTACCATTGTATTGTGCCCATCCCCAGCCAAAATCTCCACTGAAGTGAGCCACAATATATTTTGTGGTACAGAACATGAATTACAGTAACTGGCAAAGAATTAAAGTTCTCTTCTCTCCCCCCCCCCCCCC
>BHFT01029254.1:0-45567 GCA_004320025.1 Laticauda laticaudata | reverse complement strand
CCCCCCCCCCCCCCATTCTACAGTAGGGTCCTAATCTGATGATGGACATTTGTGAACAGGAAACCTTTTGCGCCTGGACAGAACTGCAGAGCTGAGATATGTTCTGACCAAGGCTTCCTGTAAGCACTGGATTTTTTCCCTTCAACCGAAAAGAATGAACTTCTGAAAGCTAGATATTTCAGAAGGAATCCTTTATTGAAAGTGAGCGATTCCCAGCACTACTCAAAGCAGAGTCTAAGATGTTTCCAGGCATACAGTAATAGATAAGGGGAGTTAGTATCCCTCCCCTTATTTAAATGTGGATTTAGTCAAACAAAGAACCAACATGTTAATTCCCCTCTCCCCTTCTTTGGGAACGTGTCCTAGGAGAGTTCCCAGGGGTATCTTCTAGAGCTGGAATTTTTATGGTCCCTTCTCATCTGAAATGCTGCCAATGACTAAATTGCCAATTAGCTGTACAAGGCCTGTACAATGGAGCACAAAGTTAACACGGAGCTTCAGATTTTAAACCAACCAGAATCAACAAAGTTGCTTCCCGCAAAGGCTCATGTCCCTTTGCTTTTCCTTTATGTCTTATAGGAGGGGCCGATCACCTCCAAACCTTACTCCTGTGTCGCCCCTTTTGTCTTAACTGTTCTTGCCTTCTGGCAGCTCTGTACAAGCGCACACTGGGAACAGGCTCCCCCTGTTCCTCTGCCTCGCTAATATCAGATTCTGACTTTCAGATGGTCCTGGCCCCAACTGTGTTGGACGCAAATCCCTCATCTGAACCCTCCCCAGACTCCAGGACTGGCCCATGTTCCTCCCCACTGTCCAACTCTGCTGCCAGCTCCGCAGATAATTTGTATAGGTATTAATTGACTTTCTTGGCAGGTGACCAACAAGCAAGGACTGGAGCACTTAACACCAGACATGTCATTAGGAGGCAAAATCACGAAACTGTGTCTCACTTATTTTGGTCATGACATGCAGTGGAATTCACTTAGAGTGGTGTGAAGGCCTAGAGGTGTAGCTCTCACCTCACAATCAGGAGGCTGTGAGTTCAATCCTAGGTAGAGGCAGACATTTATCTCTCTGAGCACACTGCAAGTATATTTGCTGAACAAAACTCTGCATTGGCAACAGGAAGGGCATCTGGCCATTAAAACACTGCTAGCGCCATTCAGTTGCCCAGACTCGACCCCACAAGGAATTATGGGTTCGTTAAATGAAGATGATGCGGGGAATTCACCGGAGAAAGCAATTTGTTTGGAGGAGTTAATGGTAAAAGGAAACCAGGCCACCAAAGAACACAATGGCTGAACACCATCAAAGTTGACACCAACCAGAGCATAGAAAAACTCGAAAGAAGTAGTGCAAGATGGAAGATGTGACCCATAGAATTGCCAAGAGTTGGTTGTCATTCTTGTCTTATAGTACAGTTGGAACAATAATGTCTTTTGCTGAGTGAAAGTAGTCATTAAAGTGAGTCATGACCACTTTTAGTATTGTCGACATCCTTAAGTGACTCACCCAGTAAGAAGCAAAACTGATTTCCTCATGATTTGCTGGCTGGGAAGGTGACAGATGGCAATTAAATGACCCTGGGAAGCTTCAACCATCACACTTACTAGCCAGTTGCTAAGTGCCTGGATCACGACTGTGTGACCATGGGAACCCTGAGACAGCTGTCAGGGTGAGGACTGGTTGCAAGTCACTTTTTAAAATCACTATCACCACTTTGATTGGTTGCTAAGCAAATGTTCTCCCTGTAAGGATTACATGTAATTTATCCCTAACCTTCACAAAGGACCCTTGTTATTGATTGATTGATTTAACAGAATCACAGAGCTGAAAGGGACGCTTTCTCGTCCAGCGGCCCACAACCTTTTGGGCACCAGGGAATAGTTATGTGGAGAAAGGTTTTTCTGTGGACTGGAGGGGGCGTGGTTTTGTGTGCTGCCTGATTACTGCAGATGGGGCTTTGTGTGTTTGCACAGACCAGCTGCTGGCATGCCGTGGCCTTCTGCCAGTCCAGGGACTGGGAGTTGGGCACCCCTGTTCTAGTCTAATCCCTTGCTCAAGCAGGAAACCCAATACCAGGAGTGTCAAACGCAAGACCCGCAAGCCACATCCAGCCCATGGGGTACTTCGATCTGGCCCATGGGGCCATCCTGGAAACAGCGAAAGACCAGCATGTGGTGCCTCTGCCATTGAAAATGGAGCTTGTGAGGGTCGTGCGAGTTCCGTTTTCAGCTGCGACAGCCTCCTGAAACCCTCTGCCAGCGAAAACGGAGCTGGGGAGGGCACGCAGCCCTCCCGAGCTCCATTTTCTCTGGAAAGCGCTGGGCCACCACAGGTGCTGCCCACACGAGTGACATCGAGTTGGCCACGGCCAACCTGGCCAGGCCCCCTGTTGTAGTTCGCCGGCAGCAATGGAGAGGAGGTTCCCGAGGAGCCTGTGCTAAATGCAAGTGAGAGCAGGATGATTCATAGAAGAGCAACACAGGCGACTCGGGAGAAAGAATGCTAATTAATGTGCCCTCCCTCCAGGGAATATAAAGCCTGGTTTCAAAGGGTTTTTGCTCTGTAGAAGGCAAAAAGCGCTCTAAGGACTCAACATTGTGTGTGGAGACTCCAGCTTTTCTGAAGAATTCTGTCAAGGGTTTTTTGGTTGGACTAATTGGCTGCAAGCCATCTTTTATATACAAAGAAGTTATTTGTAAATTAAAGCTGTAAACGTTTGAGTTATTGAGTTGGTTTCTGGGAACCTGGTTGGGTCAGAACACCCCCCAATGACGCAACCCTCAATGAAATCAAATTTGACGCCCCTGCCCTATACCATTTCAAACAAATCCAGTCTTTTTTTGTTTGCTGCCTGGCACAAAAAAGAATGCCAACAATAAAAATAGCAAATCCTCCCATTCTTTTTAAGCCCAAAAGCCAAACAACCTGGCAGTTCCTTTTTAAATAAGGGAACAAGTTTGATCAAAGCCTATACTCTTATATTCTCTTTCTGGTTTTGTTTCTTCATCTCAGACTATCCTCAATTAGCATCCTGGAGAGCAACTTTGTCTGGTGCACTTCCCTTCTGTTTATTCCAAGAATAACAAATAGAGGTAGTCTCCTTGACTTAAAACCATTTGTTTAATGACCATTCAATGTTACAATAGCACTGAGAAAAGTGACTTATGATAGTTTTTCATCCTTATGACTGTTGCAGCATCTTCATGGTCATGCAATCAAAATTCAGATGCTTGGCAAGTGGTTCATGTTAATGCCGGTTGTGGGGGTGTGTGTCTCGGGGTCATGTGATCAGCTTTAGCGAATGGGGAAGTCAAATTCACTTAACAACCATGTTACTAAGTTAACTGCAGCAATTCCCTGAAGAGCTGTGGTATGAAAGGTTGTAAAATGGGACAAAACTCAACACCTGTCTCACTTAGCAGCAGACATTTTGGGCTCAATTGTGGCCTTAAGTCTAGGACTACTTGTATCCCAACCCAATCATGGATAGCTTTCAAACTCATGGGGTCACTTTGGCACTTTTAGGATGTGTGGACTTCAACTCCCAGAATTCCCCAGTTGATGTGAGTGTTCCAAAGATTATCCATTCCAGCCAGTAACTCCAAGACAACCATAATCTCAAAGTACTTTTATTAGAATAGAATCTTGGCACCTCTATGGAATTCCAAAACTAAAGTTTCTCCCCAGACTTCCCAAAAGGACGCAACCTCCAAACTATCCCCTTTTTCCCACATCATACATCACACGAACCAATCCCCCTTCAGTCCCAATTCTTTGTGTGCCATTCGCAATGACCTTGAATTACTGAAGAATTTATTTTGTTTACTGAGAGCTATTCAAATAATATCAGCCCCCTCCATTCCTCCACTGCTATGTAGCAGCTTTTAATAACGATTCCAAAGCTGACAGTTGAAGTCCAGACATCTTAAGTTGCTGAGGTTGATAAGCCCTGATCTGGAGCAATTTATCCTCAGGGGGTTTTCTCTGCCTTTCATTTGGCCTGTGCCTTTGTTGCAAAATGGGATGTGATGTGATGTGTGTGAGCAGCCAGTGTCATCTTCTCCAAACTAATAACAACAACAACAGCAACAACAACAACAACAACAACAACAACAACAACAACAATAATAATAATAATAATAATAATAATAATAATAATAATATGTGTCAGTGCCTGGAGACAGCAGAATAGAAGAGAAAGAACTGGAGAAGGTCACAAGGTACACAAAGACATAGAAATAGAACAACTATGGCAAAGGCAACCACTTGAACACCATAGGCATTGACAAACACCACTTGAACACCATAGGCATTGACAAATTTGCTATCAGTCAACTGCAGAAGGCAGCTTTATTTGGAACAGCTTCCATCCTGCGGCAATATCTGTAATACCATCAAACATCCAGATTTGCCTATCCCAGGTATAAGGACTTGATAGGTAGACAAAATTGCCAAACCCGGTCATAACATCTGGCTGACTGTGTGATTAATAATGATAATAATGATAGTAATACTTTATTGTCATTGTACGTATACACACAGTATACACATACAACAAAATTCACATAACACCCAGAGACCAGACCCAACACGCACACACACATGACAGTCCTCAAACACGTACCTCACCCATCAAAATTCCCCGCTCCCTAAACAGACCAAGTAATATTGTCCAACAGCTCACGGATAGTGGTCCTTAAGTTCATTGTTAAGTGCAATTATAGCTCTGGGATAAAAACTGTTTTAATTGTTCTGTATCTTCAGCCAGAAAGCAACAGTTCACAAAGATTGTGAGCAGGATGGGAAGAGTCTCTGAGAATGTTGTGCGACTTCCTCAAACAGCGAGATGCGAAGATGTTGTCCAGGGCTGACAGCTGGAGCCTGATGATATTCTGGGCAGTTTTAATTATTCTCCATAGAGCTTTTTTGTTCTTACTCTAATGTTTTGTTCTTACTATAATGGCTGCTTCTGTGGAGAGTAGATGTAAGTGTGGGCAGAAACAGGTTCAGGGTGAAATGTTCTCCTTAAGTCTTGGATAGTAAGTGATGAGGAATGCCTTAATGGCAAGAGGAGTTAGGAATGTGTAACATTTTTCTTGTCTTATCTTAAAAATATTCATTTATTCGTTGGCATTGCTTGCTCTGAAAGGTCAAGATAAAATATCTGGGGAAGGTCCCTTCATTTTATCTCAGTGAGTTATGTTGGACAGAGAGAGGGAGGTACAGTACATTCTGAGATTGACTGAGGGCAGTGGGAATGGCTTTGGAGATAGGAGGAAGAGCTGCTACCAAGGCAACAGTCAGATCAAAAGGCCCTTGAGTCGAGCCAAGAATGTAATGTGAGTAAACATCTCAGACTTGCCTAATACTTGAAGATAAAGGGAAGAAGGGGGAAACTGCAATCAGACTTGAAAAATTCTACAGTTGTAACTTTATGAAGATAGTCCTCGACTTACAACTGTTTGTTTAGTGACTGAAGTTACAATAGCACTGAAAAAAGTGACTTATGACCGTTTCTCACACTTACAACCATTGCAACATCTCTATGGTCATGTGATCAAAATTCAGCCGCTTGGCAATTGACTCATATTTATGACGGTTGCAATGTGCCAGGATCATGTGATCAATCCCCTTTTGCGACCTTCTGACAAGCAGAGTCGGTGGGGAAGCCAGATTCACTTAACAACTGTGTTAAACTCAGAAAATTGGATGTATTTGTTCGTAGTCCTCTTGAAGAGGTATGCAGAGCATCTAACTGAAGAACGGGATTGTCACAGAGGAAAAAAATCATGTTATTCACTTAACAACTGTGGCAAGAAAGGTCGTAAAATAGAGCCAAATCCATATAACAAATGTCTTGCTTAGCAACAGAAATGTTGGGCTCAATTGTGGTCATAACTGGAGGACCACATGCAGTAAAAGTAGCACTGACCAAATCTCCTAGTCTGGTCAATCTTTAAAAAATGCCATTTTCTTGGTTCAGTTCCAGCCTCTTAATTAATGTTCTGTTTACAACTAGCACTTTATTAACATCTTTCTATAGGATGGGCATTATCTTACACCAATCAGGACACGGTCATAGCCATCACAGTCACAAGGAAGGGACACAAAATACCAGTGTGCGAGCTGCATTTGTCCACGTAGTTGGAGATCTTGTGCAAAGCATTGGAGTTTTGGTGGCTGCCATCATAATCTACTTCAAGGTAAGAGTTCCAACAGAGAGATTATTATTCTTTCCTCTCAATCATAGAATAGTGCCCCAACAATTTTATGGGACCACCAGGTTTGATCATTCATTGTGATCTTGATTAGTGGATCAAACGTTTAAAGCAAGAAGTGGAAATATGTATCAAACCAGTTAAGTCAAACTCATTCATCCTGTTGGATTATTGAAAAGTTTTGAGGCTGCCAGGGACTTAATTCCCACACCTTAATTTGAGGAAGTAGGGCAAAGGTCTCCAAACTGGGCAACTGTAAGACTTGTGGACTTCAACTCCCAGAATTTTCCAGCCAGCATAGCTATGTCAAGGACTACCTATAACTATGTCAAGGACTACCTGTAGCTATTTTGTTGCCATATTTGGGCAGTGTAGATATGACTGCTGAAATGTCACAAATAGGAGGCTGCACGTTGCCTACTCCCTGATTTAAAAGAAGGCGACTGTCAAATCTTCAGCTTGGTGCCTCGCTGGCATTCTGCCACCACTCTTGGGAAGCAGGGGGCGGGGAGAGGAGAGGAAACAGGCCAGGGGTGTCAAACTTGCATCATTACATGACGTATCGTGACTTTTCTCCCCATAGCTGGCTGAGGAATTCTGGGAGTTAAAGTCCACAAGCCTTAAAGTTGCTAAGTTTGGAGACCTCTGGACTTGACGGAAACCAGAGGTTGAGAACCAACTTATTCCAGTCCTCAAGGAGGCGGAGACTAAGAAAGGAATGCAAATTGCACCAAACATACAAGCCATTCCCAAAACACCTATGTGGCATGCAGTTGGTCAAGGAGGAGCCAGCCAAGGGTGGAGGAAGGCCTGGACAAAAGGGAAAAGTTTGTAATCTTTTGCACGGGAATGTCAGTTCCAGCCTGCTTTGTTTGCAACCACTAATTCTCAGTCAAAGAACTGTATCATTTCAACCAAATGGAGTCAAGAGTCATTTTTACTTAGGAATCTAGCTGTGACAAGCCTGACATTGACCCTCCCAGTGGTGGGATTCAAATTTTACTACTGGTTCTGTGGGTGTGGCTTGGTGGGGTGGCTTGGTGGGCATGGTAGAGGAAAGATATGTAAAATCCCCATTCCCTCTCCACCCCACTAACCTGCTTTCCAGCTCTGTTCTCCTGTGCAGGGCAACCAAAGGAGACCAAGTTGATTAGCAGAGGCAGAGAATAGATGGGGGCATTTACCATTCTCCAAGCTACTCAAAATTTCTGCTACTGGTTCTCCAGAAATGGTGAGAACCTGCTGAATACCACCTCTGGACCCTCTTGTTCCTATGCAGACATCCCCTCTGTGGTAGAGTTGAATTATTTAATACTAAAGCAGAACCGGAAGCCTCTTGCTGTCCAGAGGAAGTTAAGGGGGTTATGATTTCTGCTTTTTCCAGCCATGCTGACTGGAGGCCAAGCCCAACGTTAGGAGGGCCATGGGTTCCCCTCGGGTAAGAAAGAATGCTGCCAGTAGACCTCGGCTGTGACTCACTGATAACATAATTGTCAAGCCAGATCTTAGAAAAGGACTCGGCTCTTGAACAAAGAGAAGACTCATGGGTTATTTTCTTCTTTTTTCTAGCCAGAATATAAATACGTGGATCCTATCTGTACCTTTGTGTTTTCCATCCTGGTCCTTGGAACAACATTGAACATTCTCCGAGATGTTATCCGTGTGCTGATGGAAGGTCATTTGCTAGGGCTGGGAGAAGGGACTGAGAGCATTAAGTTGGCTTTTGAAGACAGCAGGCCCATGTTGACCTTCGTATGATAGAGTAATAATATAGTAAAATGGTGTAATAAAAGTATGGCATAAACCCCACCTAGGAGAGAAATGTCTGGAGATTCCCCAACATCCAGGGTCATGGTGGTCCCCAGAGTGCTTCTCCAAAAGCCAACTGGACTTTTCTTGTTTTATTTCCTTGGCAAGACGTTTCTTCAGTTCTAGCTGCAAAGAATAGAGATCGTTCCATTCCCCACCATTCATTTGGAACTGAAGAAGCTTCTTGGAGGAGAAGCAAAATGTTTTCAAGGAAAAAAATAACAGTTGCCTTTTGGAAAAGATGTTGAGACTCTAGAAAGAGTGCAGAGAAGAGCAATCAGGATGATTAAGGGACTGGAGGCTAAAACCTGAAGAATGGTTGCAGGAACTGGGCCTGGCTGGTCCAGTGAAGAGAAGGACCAGGGGAGACAGGATAGCGGCCTTCCAATATTTGAGGGACTGCCATAGAGAAGGGGTCATGCTATTTTGTAAAGCACCTGAAGGCCAGACAAAGAATCATGGATGGAGACTGAACAAGGAGAGATTCAACCTGGAAATAAGGAGAAATTTTCTGACAGGGAGAACAATCAACCAATGGAACAGAAATTGCCCTCGGAAGTTGTGGGAACGCCATCACTTGAGACTTTCAAGAAGAGATTGAACTGCCATTTGTCAGAAATGGTGTAGGGTCTCCCGTTAGGGCGGGGGGTTGGACTAGATGACCTACAAAGTCCCTTCTAACTCTATCTGTTATCTGTAAAAGCACCTTTGGGACCCCCAGAGGAGAAACCCTGGGTTTGCTATTACAAGCTTCTTTCGTGCTTTCACAACACTAGTTGCCAAGTATCAAGAATGCATCATCATAGATTGTCGTGAGCCCATAGTATGCTACACACACATCAGCATTGTGCATTGCTCCCAACTTTTGTCTTCCAACTGGAGGGGTAGAAGCCTTCTCAGTGCCTCCTACCATCCCCTACTGAGCTTCAGAAAGCCATTTAGAGACCACTCTTAGAAAGATCATTCCAGGAGGAAATTAGACTGGATCTTAAGGGACAATATTTGTAGTTCAGGGTTGACATGAGGGGTCTTTGGTGCTCTCTGAGCTTGGTGGTTTTCTTGCAGACATTTTATTATCCAAACTAGGTTACAGCATCAGCACTGATGATATCTAGTTTGGGTAATGAAACATCTGAAGGAAAAAAACAAGCTCAGAAAGCATCAAGGACCTTCAAGACTGGATCTTCTACCCTCCACCTATTTGGAATAGCTTGCTAATCAGAAGAGTTGAGTCCTAGAAAGGGAAACTATTTTAACTTGAAAAGCTATACCATCCATGTAAATTGCAGTGATGTTAATTTAATGTGATAAGACTTTTAGCACATCCCATTTGTGTGTGGGGAGGGCTCTTGGCAGTTTATAGTATAAGTAGTCCTCAACTTACAACTACAATTGCACCTAAAATTGTTGTTAGAATAGAACAGAACAAAATTCTTTATTGGCCAAATGTGATAGGACACGCAAGGAATTTGTCTTGGTGCAAATACTCTCAGTATGCTTAAAAGAAAAGATACACTTGTCAAGAATCATAAAGTACAACACTTAATAAAAGTCATAGGGTACAATAAGCAACCAAATCATACCAGGAAACAGTCAATATATGTTGCTAAGTGAACTGTTTATTATGTGAATTTTGCCCCATTTTATGACTTTTTTTGCCCCAGTTAAGTGAATCAGTGCAGTCGTTAAGTTAGGAACACGGTTAAGAGACAGAAAGGGAGCACATGACTCCAGGACACTGCGACTGTCATAAATATGAATCGGTTGCCAAGCGCCTGAATTTTGATCACATGACCTTGGGGATGCTGCAATGATTGTAAGTGTGAAAAACAGTCACAAGTCACTGTTTTCAGCACTGTGGTAACTTTGAACAGTCATTAAATGAACTGTTGTTAGTGGAGGATTACCTGTTGTAATCAACATATGAAAGGGCACGAAAAGTTATACTTTACCTTAGCTTCTCCATTGCTGGGTACTGAAAAGTCAGTTTGAAGAAAAAGAATACCTTATATAAATTACAAACTCAGCTGAAGAAGGTCTTGCCCAGCTTCTGCTCAGATGGCAAGATGCAACTTTGGGAGTCTCCCAAAAAAGAAGATAAGATAAATTTACAGCTGAAACAGATTATTCTTCTTCTCTCGTGTCGCTACACTTTTCCCAGCCACTGTAGAACACAGGCTCTGGCACATGGGGTGTAATCGTTGGAAGATCATGTGATGTACAGGGTTGTGGTAGCAGGGTGCAGTTTAATAGGTGTTCCATTGTCTGGGGAGCCTCCCCGCAGTCGCATTCTGTGGATCCATCATGGTTGTATCCCCATTTTTTGCATCAGGGCTTTGCATCTCCCAACTCCAGTTCTAAGGCGATTCAGGCAGTGCCAATTTTTGCCATGGCTCACTGGCACCTGTTGGAGGGGATTCCTTTGGCTCAAAAGAGAGTTATGGGGTTCTCCTGTAGATGTTTTGACCAGGCTTCTATCCTGCAGCTCTTGGGATTGCCATCCAGGGGTTGTACTGAGTGTAGAAAACTCTTCCTGGATTTTAGCCTTTTTGGTGGAGGAACATGCTGGAAAAGTGGATGGCGACTGTCATCTTCCTGTTTTGTTGCGTTCCACTCTTGAAGATACATCTTTTCTGACTGTAGGAGGGGCAATTCCACACAGCAGGTAGGGTCATCAATTCGGGTAGGCTTGAAACAACCAGAGATGGCCCTACAAGCTGTATTTAGAACAGGGTCCAGCTTCTTGGCATGTGAGGAACGTCCCCAGACAGGGCATGCATATTCGGCTGCGGAGTAACACAGGGCAAGGGCAGTGCTGCGGATGGTTCCTGGGTCTGTTCCCCACTTGGAGTTTGCCAGCTTTCTCAAGATGTTATTCCTGGCTCCCACCTTTGCCTTTGTCTTGCTGACGTGGTCCTTGAAACTGAGAGTGCGGTCTAGAGTGGCTCCTAGATACACTGGTTTGTCTATGTATTCTAGTCTCTTGCCATACCAGTGGACCTTCAGTTTGCGGTTTGCATCGCGACCCTTGAGATGGAAAGCACTGACTTGAGTCTTATCTGGATTTGCCCGAAGATGGTTTACAGCATAGTAGTGGTCAGGCCCTCTAGTGCTTCAAGCTGAAACAGATAGAATGGATAGATTGAATTCTTTATTGGCCAAGTGTGGTTGGACACACAAGAAATTTGTCTGGGTGCAAATGCTGTCAGTGTACATAAAGAAAAGATACATTCGTCAAGAATCAAGGTACAACACTTAATGATAGTCATAGGGTACAATAAGCAATCAAATCATACTAGGAAACAGTCAATATAGATTGTAAGGATACAAGCGACAAAGATACTGAAAGCTTCCATCATTTAAGCCACTGAGTCATCCATGATAGGAAGCCCAAGGTGTGTGAAAGATGTAGAACTGCAAGATCCTTCGCATCCTATTGTTTTGACTAATTTCGTCCATTTCCTTCTTATTGTCTTATAGGTACTCCAAAAAGCATAGATTTCAATGACGCGAAGACCATCCTGCTCTCCATAAGTGGCGTGAAAGCAATCCATAGCCTCCACATCTGGGCTCTAACAGTGTCGCAGCCAGTGCTGTCAGTCCATATCGCAATCAGTAAGTCACATGATCGTGAGGCAAGTTTAGAATTTGCATCATGCTGGAACAAGGATAATGTACCCAGATACCCAGAATAACTATAGTTCAGTGTTTCTCAACTGTAGGAACTTGAAAATGTGTGGACTTCAATGCCCAAAATTCCCCCAGCCAGCATGCAAATCCACATCTCTTCAAGTTGTTGAATTATTGAGTTATGCCCACTTTAATGACCTGTCTTACCATGGTTTTTAAATCAAATTATTGCAGTTGTTATGTGGCTTTGTGGCTAAGACACGAAGCTTGTTGATGAGAAAGATTGGCAGTTTGGTGGTTTGAATCCCTAGCACTGCGTAATGAAGTGAGCTCCCGTTACTTGTCCCAGCTTCTGCCAACCTAGCAGTTCGAAAGCATGTAAAAATGCAAGGTGGGACCACTTTGGTGGGAAGGTAACAGTGTTCCGTGCGCCTTCGGCATTTAGTCATGCTGGCCACATGACCATGGAGACGTCTTTGGACAACACTGGCTCTTCAGCTTTGTAACGGAGATGAGCACCACCCCCTAGAGGCAGGAATGACTAGCACGTACGTGTGAAGGGAACCTTTACTTTTACTGCAGTTGTAAAGTGAATCACATGGTCATTAAGCGGATTTGGCTTCCCCTGTTGACTTTGCTTTTGGAAGCCTCCTGGAAAGATTTCAAATGGCAGTCATAGGAGCCCAGGATGCTGCAACTGTCATAAATACAAGTTTCCAATGTTTGATCATGTTACCATGGGGATGCCATAATGGTTGTAAGCATTAGACCTGTCTGTAAATCACCTTTTTGGTGCCATTATAACTTTGAACAGACACTAAGTGAATGGTTGTAAGTTTATGATGGTGAGAGTTTACCAAGAATATTCCATAAATGTTTCTCTAAACTTAGCAAAATTAAGCTTTTCTGATGACCCGTAGTCTCTCAAAATAACCCAAAACATATATTAAAGTCCGGTAAAGCCTTCAACTTAACTTCACTGTTTTATTAGGCACAGTTTAAAGTCACAAAAGTAAATAATGAGGCAAACAGAAAACCAAAACAAACCGCATTGATGAGAGTTCCGAAGCAAGCCAAGATAACTAATCATAAACTCCAGAAAAATAACCAAGAAAAGGCCATGGGAAGAATGCCAACAAAGATAAACCTCTTTCAAGGTGAACACTAATTGACTTCAGCAATTCTAACTGTGCAGTTGCAAAACTTATATACATAGCTCCCACCTGCAAGCCACGAGGAGGATCATGATAATCTCCTCTTGAGTAGACCTCGCTTTTCCCTGATCCTCTCCTCCCTGTGTGACCTCGGATGGATAAGGGATGTGCCTGGATCCTCCTCTGAATGCTCAGCCAGCCTCTGCCCTTCCCCAGCCTCCTCCACCACCTCTGGAGCCACACTCCCACTCCCTGTTGGCTGTTCCTCCTCTTCCTCATAGTCAGACTCCACCAGGGGCATGACAGTTTTACTTAAAGAAAACTGTCTTGATGGACTATTGGAAGTTCCTCCAGCCTGAATCGGTTAGGGCTGTGCACTCTGTGGACATTATTCAGAATTGTTTTGAACCTCACCTAAGACTTATTAAAGAAGGGCCACTTTTTAAGCTTCTGCCCAAGGCTGGAAAGGCAATTCTCATGAGGTGTGTCAGATTATGCCTGAATAAAGTTGTGTGGCTGTTAAGAACAGCAATAGCACTTAGACTTTCATACCATTTCACAGTGCCTTACAACCCTCTCTAAGCAGTTTACAGAGTCAGCCTATATATTCTAGCTCCTCATTTTACCCACCTGGGAAAGATGGAAGGCTGAGTCACCTTGAGCCTGGTGAGATTCGAACTGCCAAATTGCAGTCAGCCGGCAGTCAGCAGAAGTAGCCTGCAGTACTGCACATTAACCACTGCGCCACCGTGGCTCTTCTCTAAGGCTATTAGAGAAGCGCTGTGCTTGCATTTCCATAAGACCTAAAGCAGTTTTCCCAAATAATTTTTGAAGCATTCCCAGACTAAATTAGGACCATCCTTATCCATTCTTGAGTGCTGGCTTTTAAAAGGGGAGGAGGCTTCAATTTCCCCATCATCTCCAATACTTGTCCTTTAGCTTTGTCATTTTTGTCCCAGATAAAGATGCTGATGCCCAGACTGTCTTGAAGGAAGCCAGCTGCCAACTGCAAAAAGCTTTTGATTTCCACACAACAACAATCCAGATAGAAAACTATTCGGAGGACATGAAGGACTGCCAAAAATGCCAGAGCCCCACAGACTGATCCACTGTTGCCAAGTAAGCTGGAGATGGACGTCCATCCATGTTAAAGCTGCTACCTCAAAGTATCCTAAGTGTAACCCTACTTACTGACTCTTTGTGGCTAAATCCTTCTTCTGGAATCATGCAATTGAAACTGCAATTCTTAACTTGTTTGAAATGAAGCCAAAAACTTTCTTTTCCTCCCTCCCTCCCCCCCTCCCCCCCTACTCCCTGATTTATAACAGAATGGCAGGAATTTCTTGTCTATTTATGTTGCTATGGTATCTGCTTTGTGCATCATTCCATATCTGCTTACTAGACAAGCATCTCTCAAGTTTTAATTTCAGTCAATCAGCACAATCTTATATTCACTAGTTTTAGAAGTCTCATTGCCATTCTAGAACTAAAACATGCCAGGCTAGGACCATTTTAAAACAAATATATCACTATCTATAATACCTTAGCCATCTCTTTGTGATCCTAGGATAAATGAGTTTGGTTAAAGGAGTTGCAGATGAAGGGTGTACCCTTATCTGGATGCTTCTTTTCGCCTCCAACTAAAAGTTCCTCACAAGCCTATTTGATGATCACACAGGAACTATTGCAGTTAATTTTTTAATATGATTTTTATTGAAACTTTTGAAAAAGGAAAAAAAAACTAATACAAACCAATGGAAAAAAGAAAAAAGAAAATAAAGCAAAGAGAAAGCAAAATGTGCAAGAAAACAAAGTTAAGAAAAATAAAAAAGAAAGAAAAAGTTACAAAAAAGTGGTTTCCAATTCTCTTTATAGCAGTTACTATAATTTTATTTCAACCTTCCTCTCTAAAGATATAATTTTATTTCAACTTCCCTCTCTAAAGATACTTCGTAAATGCTCTTCTTTCTATAATCTCTCCTGTCTAATCACCAAAGCCATAAATCATACATTCAGTTCTTTTATTTTTATGCAAAAAAATCCATGAGGTTTCCAATCACCAGTAAATGTAAATAGTCTCTTGTCTAATAAAACGAGTTAATTTATCCATCTTAGCAGTTCTTTCAAATTTCACCAAACATTCCTCCATAGTCAAGAGTGTTGAATACTTCTATTTTTATGCATATTAGAGTTTCATCTCAATAATCATATATTGAAATAATTTAGCTATTGGAAGTACTGAACAGGCCAAGAGAATTATGGGTGTTAAAGTTAAAAAAGAAACGTAAAAGTTCTGGACGCTAGAGAGTGTAGAAGCAATGAGAAAAATAAAGGACTGGTACGTTTTTAGCAGTTTTAAGATGAATAATCAGAAGACAAAGATGTGAACAAAAATACTTAAATTAGGCAATCAAATAGAATTGATAGAGATATCTGGTTCAAGACTGAGAAAAAATAAAATACTTGGGTATTACTATGACAAATATGAATTGTGTGTTATTTCAAAATAACTAGGACACACAATGCAAATAAAGATAGGTTAAGATGGGAAAAAATAAATTTCACACTGTTGTTAATCTCTTGTTAAAAATGAATGTTTTGCCATGAATGATGCTTTTGTTTCAGACAATATCTGTTTTGACAATTGATGTTCCATTTAAACAATGACAAAAAGATCTATCTAAATTTATATGGCAAGGGAAAAAAACGAGTTAAACTTTACAAAATGCAAATAAAAGTAGGAGGTTGGGTTTACCAGATTTGAAATTGTATTTTGCTGCTTGCTGTTTGGTCTGGATGAAAGAATGAATGTGGCCAAAAAATAAGAGACTTTTAGAGTTAGAAGGTCACGTCTTCAGATTTGGATGCCATAGATATGAATGGTATGATAAAGTTAAAGATTTATGTGGATGTCAAAAGCCATTGTATTAGATCTGTCATAGTGAGAATATGGTATAAAGTGGGTTTTGTTAGGCAGACCTAGATTCACACTTGTAGAATTCAAACTAGCTACTTTATTGTTGTATATAATGGGCAGAGAACAATAAAGTAGCTAGTTTGGACTTTACATCTGTGGGTCTTAGTTGTTCATGCCTGACAGTTATCAGAAAGATTCAGAATGGATAAAACAATTTATGGTATGGAGCAAAGTAAAATAGAATTTCAAATACAATTGTGCACTGATGATGAACATATCATTGCTAAAACCTTGTATAAACTTATTAAAATTTGAAACAGAGGAAGGTTAAAAATGTATGATAAGGTGGACTGAGAATTTTGGTTATAATATACAGATGGGAAAACTTGTGGTTGAAAGGTTAAAATTTACAGAATTCCGGTGGTGTTCCTATCGATGATGGATCAGAGACTGTGATTGTGTGCAGCTTTGATCCATGCTTATCCTGTTGGAGGGGTCCTTAAAGGACTGGATCCATTTGACTCACCTTGTAGGTGTGGGGGGAAGATGGGGAGACCGTTAGCTGGGTCAAGGGGAGCCGCATCTCCCCTCCATGACTTGACAAACTCCACTAGAAGACAGGGAGAAGTGGCAATCTTTAATGGCCACCCTGAAGATGGGAAGCTGCCGGGACACAAGTTTGTGCTGGAGAGTGAAATAACCAAATAAAAGACTTTGAACATTTTTTTTGATAACCCCGAAAAGCGGAAGGAAAGAGTCCTTGTTTGGAAGAGTGGTAGCAGAAAATGAGAAATAAGAGGAAAATATAAAGTAAAGAAAAAAAATGGAAATAAAAGAATTATACATAATTAGAGACTAAATTTGAAATAACATATAGAACTGGACATTAATCAGTCATTGGATAGAATGCTGGACTTATTTGGAACTGATAAAATTTAACATTAATACTGTAGAAAAATGAATTAAAAATAAAAAAAATTAAGAAGAAAGCGATACAGAGCACCATCTAAGGGTTAAAGACTTCCTCCTTTTATGTTTCTATGGAAAATTACTGGTCATATAGAGAAGAAATGGAATAAAAGATTATTAATATAACAAGATCCCCAGAAGTTTATTAAAAAAAGAAGGGGGAGATTACAGTTAAACATAAAAGAATGCAATACTTTGAGACTATCAGAGGTGATTGTGACAAGAAAACAGAAGAAAGAGAAAGTGAGATAAAAGGAGACTTTTGACAAGGACTATAGCAGAAAAACTTGACTTTTAACAAAATAAAGAATAACTTAATAGACCAAAGAAATTGAATAAATAAGTAAAGAATTTAAGTCGGAGCTCCAAAATGTGAGAGAGATGTTTAAAGAAAGAATGAAACTGGTGGAGTTAATGCTGAGTAAAGTAATGGCATCACAGCTCACAGAAGAACAAAGGAAGCTCAGAGACGATGAAAATAATAGCCTTGATGAGCATGAAGAACAAGGACCTTTGTCAAAGGATATAAAAGGACTTAAAACAGAGACATCGACATTAGAGACAATGAACAAAAGAGATAAGACACTCAAGATTAAGAAGAAGGAAATATGAAAGGAGAAACCCCAAAAAAGAGAACTGAAAAGGGGGGGAACATGGCTGACAGGCAGAGGGAAACAAAAACAGAATTAGAAGGGAAAAAGAAGGAAGATTGGGGAAACTTAGAAAAGGGAAACCTAGCCAAAGGAACGATAAAGTTACAAGATTTAGAGATAAAGGCTAGGGATTATATAAGGGGAATGATATAAAAAATTACATGTGAATTATGCTGTTTATGAACCCTTATATTGGAGGATTAAAAATGAGATATATTAAGCTATTTTAGCAACTTCAGGGGGGAATACCTTAAAATATATATGTTTTAAAATATACAGTTGATTATTTAATGCTAATATGTTTAAAGTTGGGGAATGAATTATTAAATCAGATAGATTGAGGGGGTATACCACGTGGATTCTAAATATATTGGTTTTTATTTTTATTCTTTCTAGATTGTTGATTATATAATTGGCCTCGGAAAACTTTAGGATAAAAATGATGTGTAATGTTGAATAAAATAGGTGGTAAGCTGAAAATGGAAATAGTAAGGGATAAAGAACTGGGAATCTATATGTGGATGAAATGATATTGAATTAATGAATTTAAATATGAAATGGGAACTTATTTAAAGATGAGTGAAATGGACAATGATATGAGATGATATTATATAATATTGGTGGAAATCAAAATATGATTATGTACAAGTGTTATAATCTGGAACCAAGTTGCCCACGTAAAGAGATGTGTAAAATTAAAAAAAAAACTTTTTGGGGAAAAAAAAGGTTGAAATTTACATTGTCTTATGATCTTAAAGAGAATTTTTATAAAATGATGTACCTTGCTGTACGATGCCAAATAAATTATCTAGAAGGCATTTCAAATGTATGTTGGAAATTTGAAGGGACATTTTGTCATGCTTGGTAGACATTTGAAAAAACTAAAAAACAATTTAGTCTCAGATACATTCTTTGATACAGAGGATTTTAAATTTTAAAAATTAAAGTTTAATTGAAAGTTCTTTTATTGTTAAATTAAATTAATAAACTTATTAAATTAAGTTCTTTTATTGCATGGATAAAACAAAAAGGAGCTATTGCAGTTAAATATCATTCTGAAAAAGAGGTAATGTTTGGATTGTGTACAGGTAGGCCTTGATGTACAATCATAATTGAGCCGAAAAGTTCTTTTGCTAAGTGAGATATTGAGTTTTGCCCCATTTTACGACCTGCTTCCTAAACCTTGTGCATCTTGTGCATCCTTCTCAATAGGATTACAGTAAGAAAATGGCTTTTGTAGGTAGACTTTGATCCCAGGACTCTTCATACCCCGGCATTGATCTTTCCCCAGATTGTACATGCTTCTTAGATTATCCAACCACTATTTTGCTAAAATAGCAGTAATGAGCAAGTTTTCTTATCATTTCAACCACAGACGAGTGAAGCTATGAAGATGCTATCACCACTTGGGGGAATTCATTATCATCCAACAACTGTTGGCAAAATATAAAACCTATCCTCATAATTATTAGCTCAGCCTAATGGAGGTTGGATGGTTTCACATCCTGTCTCACTGCTCTAATATTACTTGGAAAACTGAAATGACAGCCGTTAACACATCATAGCATGGCTTCTCACAACAATGGGTAATCCAGTTACTATGTCTGTGAATATTGTTTGGGCCCCTGATTTGAAAACCATTTGATTAAATCTCTACTTTGCTTTTCAATGAAACTGGAAAGTTGATTCAGGCAATTGAATTAGCTCTGAATTGATACAGACAATTTCAGTCATTTTTGTATATCAACGCTAATGTTCTTTTTTTCCAACTGGTTCAGGAATCCAGATCCAATTAGTGGGTTTCGGCAACTAATTTGAACAATCTCTCCAAATGATTTTTTTCGATTCAATTGGAAATAGTTGAGTTGGATTCATTTTGGAGTTGATGACTGAAATCAGATTGTGCATGGCTTGTGCAAGCCTATGGATTACAAGAATCACATTTTTTGATCTTCTCATCATTTGTCGCCTGTCCCCTCCCACATGTGACTATAACTTCGTCGCTTGTATCCTTATGATTTATATTGACTGTTTCCTATTATGATTTGATTGCTTATTGTACCCTATGACTATTATTAAGTGTTGTACCTGATGATTATTGACTCTTGACGAATGTATCTTTTCTTTTATGTACACTGAGAGCATTTGCACCAAGACAAATTCCTTGTGTGTCCAATCACACTTGGCCAATAAAGAATTCTGTTCTATTCAATTCAATTCAATTCAATTCAATTCAATTCTATTCCATTCCATATTTTCTATTCTATTCTATTCTATTCTATTCCATTCCATATTTTCTATTCTGTTCTGTTCTGTTCTGTTCTATTCTATTCTATTTGTCTTTTGAAACAATGCTCTCCCTCTTAGTGAAGGAATCCTACATTCAAATCCTTCAGCCAACCAATGGAGGGCATTAGAGACTCGTGTAACAGGATTGATTTCCTCTTGTAGGTAAGGCACAGGGAAAGTGAATTAAATTGGAGACAGGATCTCCTTTATGTATCCATCTGCATTGAATAAGCCTTTCCACTATTTTATTATTCTTTTGGCATTTCCATTTTTAGTTCTGTTTAATGATTGTAAAACATGGACAAAAATAAATTGCTTTAATTACTGCTGTTGTATTTTGAAGCTAGTAATATTAAAAGCCTTTCACCTATTTTATCTCAATAATTCCTTAGGATAGCAATCTGCATGGAAGGCTGGTAGGGCTGCCATTTTAAAAAAAAATGGCTTAGAGAGATTGATAACTCTTACAGGTAGTCCTTGACATAAAACCGTTCATTTAATGACCGTTCAAACTACAACAAAACTGAAAAAAGTGACTTGTGACTTTTTCATGCTTACAACCGTTTGCAGGTATGGTTACACGATCAAAATTTGAATGCTGGACAACTGATTCATATTTATGACAGTTGCAATGTCCTGGGGTCGTGCAATCCACTTTTGTGACTTTTTGACAAGCAAAGTCAACGGGGAAGCCAGATTCACTTAACAGCTGTGTTCCTAACTCAACAACTGCAGTGATTCACACAACAACTGTGGCAAGAAAGGTCGTAAAATGGGGCAAAACTCACTTAAACGACTCGCTTAGCGACATAACTTTTGGGCTCCGTTGTGGTTGTAAGATGTTGAGACTCTAGAAAAAATGCAGAGAAGAGCAACCAGGATGATGAGGGGACTGGAAGCTAAAACATATGAAGAATGGTTACAGGAATTGGGCTTGGCTAGTCGAATGAAGAGAAGGGCCAGGGGAGACATGATAGCATCTTCCAATATTTGAGGGGCTGCCACAAGGAGGAGGAAGGGGGTCAAGCTGTTTTCCAAAGCACCGGAAGGCCAGACAAGGAATAATAGATGGAAACTGAACAAAGAGAGATTTAACCTGGAAACAAGAAGAAACTTTCTGACAGAACAATCAACCCATGGAACAGAGGTTGCCCTTGGAAGTTGTGGGAGTGCCATCACTTGAGACCTTCAAGAAGAGATTGGACTGCCACCTGTCAGAAATGGTGTAGAGTCTCCTGCTTGGGCTAGATGACCTACAAGGTCCCTTCCAACTCTGATTATCTGTTAACTATTTGCATTAGATTATGTTCACTATTGTTTTTGTCAATGTAATTATGTAGATGTGTTCTGTCAATAAGTGCTTTATTTAAATAGTTTTATGATTATCTGTTATCCTATTTCATTAGTATGCTTACTTAGGGATTAATTTAATGATTATACAGTATAAAGTATGTATTTGAGAATAAATACAGAGTTTTGCCCAGTTCTTCCAGAGGTGATACTATTGGCAATAATTTCCAATTTCAAGTTCTTAATCTCCTATGTTGACTTTCCCCCATTCTGGTCATCTCCAGAGGTCAAAACTATAAGAGCTATTATCTTTAGTCAGCACATCTATATAGTCATAATGACTAGCATTGAACGTCATGCTAAACCATAATAATATGATTTGTTTGGGCTTCTTTTCAAATGTGCAAATCATTCAATGTGGGCTGTAATGTGGCTCCTGGCTTTGGATAATATAGGACCTCACCAACTGAACTGGCAGTCACCTCCATGATGAACCATGATTTTTCAAATAAGTAAAACGGTCTCCCTGCAAAGCCAAGCTTCTAAACGTAATTGACAAATCACAGTGAATGGGTTCATGCAAAACCAAATTCCAGAGTTGGGTGGAGCTAGGTGGCACCCAAATTGAAATAAACACATTAAATCAAAAATTTTATGCTTTGTTTGTTGTATAAGCTAGGGTAGGACCTAGTATACCAGAGACAACATGTCAGCAAAGGCTAATCTTGTAGCATTATTTCTTAGCCTTGGCCGCCTCTAGAACTCCAAGGAGTTGAAGCCTACACATCTTCAAGTTGTTGAGGTTGACAAACACTGTCAATAGTTTATCCCCTTTTTTCAAAATCTTAAGGATCAGCAGATTCCTCCTTGAATGGTAAGGAACTATGGATCAATATTATTTCAGGGCAGGATGGATTCACAGGCAATTGGGATAAAGTTTTGGGTAAGGATGGATCTTCAGGTAGGAAATTGTCTTCTTGTTGTCCTCTGGTTAAGAATGGATCCGTTCACTGCCCATATCAGAGAGTCTACACTGCTAACGAATAGTAACAGTACAAAAATGATCTAGTCCATTTTCATGGCTTATAGCAGAAATGAACCTGGACTGTTTTCATTCTGATCTAATTTAAGGATCCTAAGTATAATTTGAGATAATTCTGCATTCTGCCCAAGATCCTTTGGAGGTGGGGGAGGAATGGGCAAGATACCAATGAAAGAAAACCTTTTAAATTTGGTTTGATTATCCAGTTTTATTTCACCATTTAAGAATCATATGATTTATGATGGAAGTTGTACAATGTCCAGGAGCCAAGGACAATTTTCAAATCTGAAAAAGTAAGCAAAAACCCCAAATAAGAGTCCACTATTAAGAAAATCACTTGAGTAAGCAGAAGTGGTAAATTGGTGACCATTTTAAAAGACCCACAAAAATACTGAAAGCTGAGAACCCAGTGATTAAATTATTGACTATCCAGTTAGATGCAGATCTTAGAGAATTGAAATTGTGGGTTAAATTGAATGATATTGTGAGTGGCATTACAATAAAATACTTATGTGCTGCAAACCCCTTTAAAAATGATGCATAGATTTGCGAGAATGTTTAAGAATAAATCGGATAAATACTGGAAATGTCATCAGATACCTGGTTCATATTACCATATGTAGTGGACAAGTTTGGACGCGAAGAAATATTGGACTAAAATCCACACATGGTTGGAAAAAATGATAAAACAACATATAGACTTTAAACCAGAGATCTTTTTATTGGGAGTCATACTGGACATATATAATAAAGAACTGGAATATTTTATTATAATTTTTTTAATAGCGGCTAGAATTGTATTTGCGAAGAACTGGAAAAATGACAAAATACCTATGCAGGAGGAAGTTATCAAAAAAATTATAGACTGTGCTGAAATGAGTAAACTGACATTTGAAATTAGAGAACAAGAACACAAGCAATTTTATATGATATGGGATTTGTTTCACCAATGGTTGGATAAAAAGGCATGGGTAAAGTAATAGACTAGATAATTTTGTGTTAGAAATTTAATAGACTGATATAAAACATAATATAGATATATATAACCACTGGTTGAAAGTATAACACAAATTTTAAGATATCGTAACATATCGTATAAAATGATGGAATAAATAGTTTAGTCATGGATAATAATTGATAAATATATAAGCATATGTTAGTTCAACAATGTGAAAACTGATATAATTAGACTACAAAAGGATAGTACAAAAGATATGTAACAAACTGATACACTGTATATATATAAAATGGAAGATGGTTTTATGTTTTTTTGTTTTGTGTGTGTATGTTTGTTTGTTTTTTAAAAATAATAAAAATGATGCATAGAAAACCATTATTTTAAAAGGGGAAAATATAGATTGGCATTCAGTATGCTCAAAATATTGTGTGAAATTTGAACTGGTAATTTCCCATCTGTCTGGGCTTGTAAGGTCCTGGAAAAGATCAGTTCAATTCTTATATAATATATATTCGCTTATATTTTGCGAAAAGAAATTATGAAGTTGACAATGTGATATTTAGAGGCAGAAATATCCCTGCAAGTATATTTTTGGCATCTCTCCTGTTTCCTGACCCATTAGATTCTATGTTGTATTTTTTTCTAAATAGTATTTATTGCAATATAATAACAAAGGGGAAGCTAAATATCAGCCGCCAACATTGTTTTTTATTTCTAAATGTACCTATGGGACCCACATAAATCCCATAAGCATTCTAAGAAAATAAACACTTGTGTGGATATGGCACAGAGTTTCCTGGAAAGATTCCCACACATAAAGGGAAGAACAAAACACAACGTAGGTGGCAAGGAGGAATCTCACCAGCTTTATTCATTCATTCAATTTATATATTAATGGCAAATGACTGCTTTATGGTGTTTTATCTCTCTGGTTCAGAGGTGGTATTCAGCAGGTCCTTACCAGTTCTGGAGAACCAGAAGCGGAAATTTTGAGTAGTTTGGAGAACTGGTAAATCCCACCTCTGGTTAGTCCCGCCCCCAACTATGCTCTGCCTCCCGAGTCCCAGCTGATTGGCTGGATCTTCTTTGGTTGCCCTACACAGGAGAGCTGAGCTGCTTTCGTCCAATCACCCCACCCCTCCCTTACCTCTAAAACGTCATTGGAAGGGGACGGTGCGGGTGGTTCGCACACCACACCCAGAAAATTTTTTTAAATCCCACCACTGCTTCAGTTGCCACTTTGTAGCATACTTCAAAAATTGTAAAGGCACAAACAGATATTTAAAAATAAATCCATTCAGCACGCATTTGAAAGGCACACTCTGCACCATAGGAGATGACCGGGGTAGAGGTCAGGCAGGTCATCAGTCTAAAGTCTTTTCGCACCCACAAGAGATCTAAGTCCAGCCCACTTTGAATTTTGTTGACTCTTATCCATCACCAGTTTGTTTTGACTGTTAGTTGTTTAGATTCTTGTAGAGAGCATTAGCAAGCAATCAAGCTGTAGCCATTTGAACTGCCCTTCTTCCTGATTCGTTGCACCTGACATACGAAGCAGGGATCTTAATGTATTCTGCAGTTTTCAAAAATTATATATTGAAAAAATAGAGATGGGAATTGTAGGAATTCAAAAAATAAACAACATCAAGAGAGAGAAGAACTGAAGACACACAATCAGCCACAAAGAGAGACAGGAGTAACTACAAGACAAAAAGCAAGAGTCAATTAGGTGATAGATGAAGAAAAAAAATACTATCAATTAACATAAATGGCCTAAACTCTAGGATAAAAAGGAAAAGAATATTAACCAAATTAATTAAACAAAATGTAGATATAATGTTTCCAGGAAACTCATATAAGGAAGGAAGAAGAAAAATATTTAGAATGCCCAAGGGAATTTGTATATGTCGCCAGCAGATTTTAGAAAAGGAAAGGGATGCAGTATATGTGAAAGATGATATGAAAGCAGAGCCAATTTGGATAGACCAATGGAAGAATTCTGATGTTACAAATTTGATTAAATCAATTCTAATTCTAGTGGTATCTATGCCCCTAACGATAACAAAGGAATTTTTTTGAACAATTACACGAGAAATTAGTGGAATTAGGTAGAGAGGAATATTTGTATCATGGGAGATTTCAATGCATTGTGCACCACCAGAAAGATCATAGTAGTGGGGGGAAGAAGAAAAAACTGAACAGCACACATGTAAGTCCCGTGAAAACTATATAATATATATATATATATATATATATATATATATATATATATATATTATAATATATATATATATGTATGTATGTATATATATATGTATGTATATATATATATATATGTGCTGTTCCAGCTTCCTTCGGTATCATCCCACGTCATTGGTAGTTTGTGCTTTAAAAAGTTGTAGCAACGTTTTCCGCAGAATCTCATCTGCCATCATCAGGCTTCTGTACTGAGTTCGTATGCTTCAACTTTAAAAGCACAACTACGATGACGTGGGATAATACCCGAAGGGCAGCTGAACAGCATACATGTAAGTACCCGCGAAACCTTAAAAAAACAAATATATAATATATATATTTGTTTTTTTAAGTTTTCGCGGGTACTTACATGTGTGCTGTTCAGCTTCCTTCGGGTATTATCCCATGTCTTGTAGTGCTTTTAAAGTTGTAGCAACATTTCAGCAGAATTCATCTGCCATCATCAGGTTCTTGTATAGAGTTTGTATGTGGGTCAGGGTCTGACCCACATACAAACTCTATACAAAAGCGTGATGATGCCAGATGAGATTCTGCTGAAACGTTGCTACAACTTTAAAAGCACTACAATGACATGGGTTAATACCCGAAGGAAGCTGAACAGCACACCTATATATAAAGAAGGAAAAAAGGCTGCTTTGTGATTAACAGGCTGTAGGTTTCCTTGCAGAAAGGATCAGTTGATTGATAGACTTTTACCTTAAGGCCTGCAATGGGATGTTCATAAATAACAATGACTTTGCTTTCCCAAAGGTGCTTTTTGGCTTTTCTTTGAAGACATTTCGCTTTTCATCCAAGAAGCTTCTTCAGCTCTGATAACTTTGTTACTTTGCCCAGCGCTCCCCTAAAAGTACATTTGGAAAAAGATAGTTTAATGGAGACTAATTCCTTGGCTTGTAGGGAGAGGATTTGTGCCACGGCCAAGAAAAGTCTTTTCAAGTGAAGAGAGCTTTAGTTAAGGCAGTGCTCTTGTCCTACTTTGGCAATAGATTGAAAGAAAAAGCCCTTTTCCCAGCTGAATCACATACTTTTGTTTCCAGACTCTGGGATTTATCTAGCACAGGGGTCTTCAAACTTGACAACTTTAAGACTTGTGGACTTCCACTCCCAGAATTCTTCCTGCAGTCATGTTAGCTCAGGAATTCTGGGAGTGGAAGTCCACAAATCTTAAACTTGCCAAGTTTGAAGACTTGATCTAGCATGAGGAAGAGGATTCTTCCATCTGTGTGTGATTTCTGTGTGTGATTTGTAAATTGCTGGCTATCACTCTCATTAGTTATATATTTGGCTTTCTAGAGGTAAATATTAGTTTGTTAGAGACCAGCGATAAAGCAATGGTTTTCTTGTAAGTTCCATTTGTAGGCTTTCTCCAGGCTCCTTGGAATTCAGAAGGGGTGGTTAAATTCCTGGAAGATACCATACTGGACAAAGCTGGTTGTAGATCATGATATGAAAGCTACTAAATGTGGATCCTCACCACCCAACGTGGTACTTTCCAGATGAGAAGGATGCTTTTTTTGAATGCAGTTACTAAACTGATATTCTCTTTATCATTTCCTGAGTCTTCCTTGGCTTGACACCTAATTGTAGCATTATTGACATCTGTTAATCAGCTATTCAGATGTGGGAAACATTTTGAAGCAACTGTGTCAGCCCCATCAGGAAAGGAAATCAAGGAATTATGTCTCCATTTGGCTTCATTCTCATATATTTTTGCCAAGAGAATAGTAACCAAATCCTTCCCCAAGCAAAAATACAAGCATCAGCCTCACCAATCTTTCAGCAGAAATTATAGCAATGTATCCTTTATCCTCCTTTCCCATCCTTTTTTTTTTTCTTTCCATGTTGGGAAAACCTCGACCAAGTCAGTAACTCTTGGCACTTCCATGCAGTTGGATTTCATTCCTCAAACCATGGAGTCCTTGGTGCTTTCTGAGCTTGGCTGTTTTCTTACAGATGGTGCTTTACCCAACTAAGTAAAGTCCTCAGTGCACTGATGACGTTACCTAGATGGGTAATGAAAAGTCTGCAAGAAAACTACCAAAGCTCAGATAGCACCAAGGACTCAACAGTTCAACCTTGAACTACAAATATTCTTTTCTATTGATTCCTCAGCCCTTCAGAATCATTTCTGAAAATCTGCATAATCCTCATCAGGCTGAGAACCAACTGAAGAATCCTGGAGAGCATTTCCACTGAGCAACAATAGGAATGCCAAAAGCGATAGCCAGCCAGCAACTTGCTTTTTTCCCCCTACAGTTTAATCCATCATTTAAAAAAAAAAAAACAGCCGTAGAAGAGGAAGGGGATTTGGAGGCACAAGACACCAGCTCCTCCAGTGAGAAAGTGTTCCCTTTAAGCTTTGTGTTTCTGCTGCAAAACTGTATACACAGCAATTCTTTTTCCTTGCACCATAGTTGACCCAGAAATTAATCAGTTCAGCTGCCAAAGATAGAGAGCCAGGCTAGTATACAGTACAGTAATGCATTCTGACATCTTGGCTAAAACATGTAATTGGTAATGCTCTCTTTTGCTAATGAACCCCAATTTTCCCCAACTTTTCAGGGAATTAACATTTCTGCCCCATAGGCCAGTAGAGCCTACAAACTGGAGGAAAGGATGTTATCTTTTATTATCATCCTCCCTGCCTTGCTCATTGTCAGAAATAAATACTTTGCTTAAAACAGGTTGCTTTTCAGAGAAGTTCAACAAGGAGAAATTGGCAAATGGCTTAAGGGCTCTCACCTCTTCACAAAACAGAATTATAGAGCTGGAAAGGACCTTGGAGATCATCTAGTCCAACCCCCTGCCCAAGGCAGGAGAACGTATACCAGCCTGGTCAAATGGTTGTCCAGTCTACTTTTGAAAACCTTCAGCGATGAAACAACCACAACTCTGGGATGCAAACTTTTCCATTGACTAATTGTTCTCACTGTCAGGAAATTCTTCTTTATTTCTAGGTTGGATCTCTCTTTAACCAGTTTCCATCTCTACTATGTCTTGTTCTACTTTCTGGTGCTTTGGAGAATAAGTCAACCCTCTCACCTCTGTTGCAGCCCTGCAACAGAGGTGATATTCAGCAGGTTCTGACCAGTTCTGGAGAACCGGTAAGAGAAATTTTGAGTAGTTTGGAAAACCATCTCTGACTGTCCCTGCCCCCATCTCTTCTCTGCCTCCCATTGAGTCCCAGCTGATCAGCTGGGTCTTCTTTTGTTGCCCTGCACAGGAGAGGAGCTGGGAAAGCAAGTTAGTGGGTGTGGGAGGGAATGGGGATTTGCAGTAACCTTCTGCATGCCCATCAAGCCACACCCACAGAACAGTAGTAAAAAAATCTGAATCCACCACTGCCCTGCAGTACTGGAAGAGAGTTTTGTTTGGTTCGCATGGCAGCAGGTGTGGATGGCTGAGGTTTCAGAGAGCGAGGGACTCAGATGAGGAGCCTGCGTGTGATGCAGGGATGAGGCAGGACCATCAGGGAGTATGCCTTCGAAGATTGTGGAGCTGCAGCAGTGATGAAGAGATCCTGAGAGCCTGTGCCCAGTGCGCATGCGCGGAGGGCTCTCAAGAGCAGCTGCAGCGCATGGGCGACTTGGGAGTAAGCTGCAAGGTAATGGCCCCCCCTTAAGAGATAAAAGCAAGCTGAGAAACTGGATTTCTTTGCAGAGACAAAGAAGTTTCTTGCACTTTCAAGCTTTTGTAGCAGTCCGGACTATCTTTGGTTTGTGTTTGAGACTTTTTGTTTGGAATATTTCTTGGCAACTTAATCTAGTGCTTTCGCAGCCTTGCAACCTTAGCCAAGGCTCGTTCTTATCTAGAGACAATTGTTTTTAACCGTGAATTAACAGAATTCGCAGAGAAGCATTAAAAGGTTTTGCTTTTATCTCTGTTTGGTGTTTGTTTCCTTGGAACAAGGTTTGGGTCAGAACAGTTATCCTTCTCTTCAGTTGATTAGACATACCGAGATCCCTCAGCTGTTCATCATACAATTTAGCCTCCAAACCTGTTATCACCTTCGTTGCTCTTCTTGGCACACTTTCTATGTCCTCGGCATCCTTTTTGTATTGTGAAGACTAGAGCCACTATTGTGGCTTCCCTCGTGTGGCATAAAACGGTCTTATCAATTTTCATGATCTTGATGCTGTCCCTCTATTGTTGCAGCCCAGGGACTGCATCTGTTTTTTGGGTGGCTGCAGCACACAGCTGGCTCCTACTTAAGTGGTGGTCCATTAGGACATTTAGATCTCTCTCATAGTTGCTACAATTGAGCCAGATGCTACCCAATTTGTACCCATGCTTTTCTCAAAACAGCATCTCCCAAACTATTACCCTTGTCCTGCAAGAAACCTTGCATTGAAAGGACAGGCAGTCCTTGATTTACAACCATTCATTTAGTAACCGAAGTTATCACTGCCCTGAAAAAAAGTGGCATGATCATTTTTCACACTTAAAGACCATTGCAGCATTCCCAAAGTCATACAATCAAAATTTGGACACCTCAAAATTTGGCTGGAGAATTCTGGGAGTTGAAGTCCACAGATCTTAAAAGGTTCTGAGATTGAGAAACACTGTTTTAGAAGGCAATGAGAAGCACGCCCTTTTAATAGAGTGGCATGGTCCTGAAGAGATTTTCCTCCCTGCATCAGTCAACTATTGGAGAAAAAGGTGGCCTGAGGACACCATGATTTCAGCATGTTCAGATTGTTTCATCTTCCCAAAAGACATCATGTTTTGCTCTTTTAAAAAAAAACTCTGCCTCTGCTGAGAAGCAGGGAAATAACAAGTAACTTGAAAATACATCTTTTGTCTGATTTCGCCATCTGCAATTGTAGCTAATGGTCAGGAGAAGCCAATGTAGATTAGGCCCTACAGATTTTGAAACAATATTCCCCATCCGTGTCAAAACACCAAAGCTAGTATTTCTGCCTCTGATCTGAAAAGAGATGGCTACCGAAAGCACTCAAGAAAGAGCTGTTTTCTGCAAAACTTTATTGACACTGGTAAAACCCAATAAAGACTGAACATTCCTCTGGTACCACCCTGGCTACCAGGGAGAGTTTCCACTTTTTAGTATCCAAAGTTCGAAGGGCATCAATGCAGTGAACCCACCCCAAAATCCGGCAATAGCGCCAATGGCCTAGAGCAAGCAGTGAGTCCAGCACGGCTGGTGTCTTCTTTTCCAAGCACCTTCCCAGAGAGCAGCAGTGGGCTTTCTCCCTGAAGCTAGTCCCTCTCCAGTTGCCGGTACTTTTTCCGTAGGACAGAGACCTGATCCTTGAAAAGCACTGGGTCCAAGCGGAACTGCGAATGCACCAGAGGCATGTAGCCAAACCAGGCAGCAAAGCGGTTGACACACTCCTGGCGTTGAGCGAAATGCAGGCTGCTGTTGGATGGGGCTGCACTTTTCAGGAGCTTCAGAAGCCGAGAGAAGACCAGGAAAGAGATCGAGCATCATTATGACGGATGTTTAGATATATATAGATTTTTATCGCACCTTTATTACTTTATAAATAATTCAATATACATTATACCCCTGCTTCTTCCCATTTTCCACACAACAATCCTGTGAGGTGGGTTGGGCTGAGAGTTCAAAGTCACCCAGCTAGCCTTCATGCCTAAGACGGGACTAGAACTGACAGTCTCCTGGTAACTGGTCCAGTTACCCAATTGGCTTTCATGCCTATGGTGGGACTAGAACTCACAGTCTCCTGGTGACTGGCCCAAAGTTACCCAATTGGCTTTCATGCCTAATCTACTAATCCTGCTATTATGGAAATGAAATCCTCACACCTCCAGAGGGCACTCAATGGGAGAAGGTTGGCCTAAGTCAGTGGTGGCTAACCTTTTCGTGTGCACTTGCATGTCAGCACCCAGAAGGCAATGTGTGTGCCCCCCCCATGCCCCCTACGCATGAGCGTGCAATCCCCCCCTCCCTTATCTGCACTGCACCTCCCAGCTGATTTTTGGCCCATTTGAGGCCTTTTTTGGCCTCCCAGAGGCTTGAGGAAAGTTTCTGTAGGCTTTGCAGGCTGAAAAATGGGCCCATTTCATCACTTCCGGTATTTCCGGAAATATAGGAAGTGACTAAACGACCTCATTTTTCGGGCTGCAAAGCCTCTGGGAGGCCGAAAAAGTCCTCAAATAGGCCAAAAATCAGCTGGGAGGTGCGTGCATACGCAGTGAGGTAAGTTTGCCTGCAGCTGGCGTGCTGGCACAAATGGCTCTGCATGCCACCTGTGGCACGTGTGCCATAGGTTCGCCATCACAGGCCTAAGTCATATTTAAAGGGCATCAAGAAGTTTTGGAGGAAAAAATCTTCAAGACAGGAATAATTCCTTCCCTTTTCTCCTCTGCCCCTTTGGTTCCCATGCGTGTCTGCCTACCTGCTGAGGTGGGCTCTCCCTGAGATGTTTCTTCTGGGTCACTTTGATGGGGGGCAATTTGGTTACAGCAGAAACCAAAAAGTTCATCAATATGTCCTCACAGTTGGCAATCCGATCAACAAAGCTCCTTAGTTTGGCAGGCAAATAGTTGCTGAAGAGGCTGTGATAGTACCTGTGGAAGGGAAACGCAAAGGTGGGCAGAAAGAAGATCCCTGCAAAAATGTATAGGCCTCCCATCCTCAACCTGCTCGCTCCAGGTGTGTCTCCTGCACCACAGTCTGTTTTTTTTTAATCATCCCAGAATGCATCTTTTAGAATGTTCTGGTTGAATATTAGGATATTTCTAACATGTCCCAAAGGTGAATTTTCAAGAGGCAACTGGACTTTCTGGTCTTTCTTTGAAGATGTTTCACTTCTGAAGAAGCTTCTTGGAGGAGAAGCGAAACGTCTTCAAAGAAAAACCAAAAAATCCAATTACCTCTTGAAAAAGCACCTTCGGGACAGCCATATGTCAGAGAGACATCCATTGGGGTTCCAGCACTGAGAAGGAAGTGGATTTGATTGCCTCAATGGGCCCTTTCCAACTCAAGGACGTTCTTCAGTCAGGAAGGGTACCTGTGATAGAATGCCGCGGCAGTGAGAACCATAGAGAACTCATTGGTCCATTTTGAAGTGTAGCTCCACTGGTTCTTGCTCATATCCCAAAAATGGCTGCGCACTGGGAAGCCTACAATCCGGTCGGGGAACTTTCTCCATACAACAAAGGCAAAGTCAACCTAAAAGGCAAGGAAGAGAACAGGAAAACAGTGTGAGGAAAGAGAATCTTTCACCAGAAGGCTTCAGATTGTCTACATGCCTTCTACTTTTGAATTATATTCCTTCTTTTTTTTCAAGGAGCATAATCTCTAGAGCAAGGGATATCCAATCTTGGCAATTTTAAGACCTATGGACTTCAACTCCCAGAGTTTCTCAACCAGAATGGATTGCTAGAGAATTCTGGGAGTTGTTGTCCACAGGTTCTTAAAGTTGCCAAGATTGGACACTGCCTGCTCTACATATTAGCTCATGATATTAATGATATCCATAATTTGTATCCAGTTAAATATCTTCTGTGATCCAGAAATTTCTAGAATTCCTACTGCTAGTCATGCTGATGGGGCATTCCAAAAGTAGTAATGAAAGTTGTCAGGTTGGGAAAGGTTCACCTATTCTCACCAGCAGTGATTCTCTAGGATCAGCTACAGCCTCTGCTAGCCAGTTCTGGAGATGACACAGATTAAAGCTAGAACCTTTTGCAAGCAGACCATGCAAAGATTACTCATCGTTCCCTTTCCATATCTAAACAAGCATTTTACAATGGGGAATCAGAATTGGATAACTAAAAGACAACAGAATTCCATAATTTAGACTTTATATGTAATTCCTTTCCCCCTATTTTTCTATGTCAACCAATTTACATTTAAATCATTTCATTTACAATGAAGGTATATAAATATGTAGGCTTACAACATATGCTTTGTTAAATAGGTTTGTGTGTGTGTGTGTGTGTGTGTGTGTGTGTGTGTGTGTAAAGGGAGAGAGGGAGGGAGAGGGGGGGAGAGAAGGAAGGAGAAGGAAGGAGGGAGAGAGAAAGGGAAAATGGTGTTTCTCAAGGATCCCTAAGTCCCTCTGAGCCAGGATAGATGCAGTAGAGGACAGACTTGTTTCTCAACTGTCCCAGGTTCTAGGCCTTGCCCTGCATTCAAGTAGTCATATGTCCCTTCCTGTATGCAAAGTCCATGTCTACAACACAAGTAGAAAGATTCTGGAGAACCTCCTCACCTCACTGGTTGAAAGGCTGGCATATTCATCAAGGCTCAACACAGCATCTGTCCCAATAGCAGAATAAGGCAAAAACCGTTCACTGACCTGCAGGAGTAGAAACAAGAAACAGAAATGTACCTTCTGTCACCCCTTCAAGAAAGAGCCAGAGAAGGAAATCAAAGTCATGTAAAACAATGCTACTTTTATTGTAAAGATATAGGAGAGCCAGCTTGGTCTCTAGTGGTTAAGGCACCAGACTAGAAACCAAGAGTCTGTGAGTTCTAATCCCACCTAAGCTATGAAAGCTGATTGGTTGACCTTGGGCCAATGGTCCTCACCCCAACCCACCTCACAGAGTGGTTGTTGTAGGGAAAATAGGAGCAGGAAGGTGTGCTTGATATGTTCACCACCTTGAGTTTTTGTAAAATTATTAAAAATGGGAGATAGAGAGAGAGAGATGATAGAGAAAAGGTGGGATAATCTTACTAGTCTGAATGCACTTTCTCCCTCTCCATCTTATCTTTGTGAGAACTAGGGGTGGACTTGTCTGAGATGTTTCCTCAGGTTACTTTTCTGCTTTCTTTCTGCTGTTGGTAACTATTTCCTCTTGAATACTTGCCCACCAGGATACTTCTTTTGAAAACTGGAGAGCAAGAAAAATCAAGTGGAAGATTTACTCTTGTCCTTATGTTGGTCTTTTGTTGAGTGTTTGGAAAATGCACATTGAAGGATGAGGAGGAGAACTGGCTTTGAATGATAGGTCAACAAGGGGTGTTTAGAAAGCTGGATTCCTGCTGTGGGTCTCAGCTGATTTTTGCCCAGGTCTTTCCTTCCTAAAATGTTTTCCGTGACAATTACAACCACAATCTGCAAAACTGACAATGGGTCACAAATTTTATGTATTGTAATTTTAGTATAGTTAGACCATGTATAATTGACTGGATTTTATCATAGATTTTAGTTATTATTTATTATTTTGTACTAGAATTTTTTAACTGTACATTTACTGAGTGTTTTTATTTGTTCTGGTCTCTGGTCTACGGCTGTAATAAACTGAACTGAATTGAAAATTGAATCTCCATGGCCTCTTACCTTGTTGCTGCTTAAAATGACAGTCAAGGGAACTGTGGTTGGTGGCCATTTCTGTGGAGGTGGCTTCTCACAGTTCCATAAGACTAAAATCTGTACAAGAAACAGAAATGCTAGCTGAAATGTGCAGCAGAACAATTGTCTTCATTTTGTGGGCCTGTGCATATTTGTTTGTTCCTTCTCCAACTTTATCTGGCCACCCATCTTAATCAATTAACTCTGGGCAGCCAACAAGGCTTACAAACAAAAACATACATATTTAAAAGAATTAAAAGATGCCAGAGAAAAATAACCAATTGCTCAATTCATTGCAGAGCATAGCATATAAACAATCAAGTCTTGCTAGCATCCTGGCTCTAAATTCAGAAGGGAAAGCCAGGTTTATAAGGCCTTTCAAAAGGCATGAAGTAGGTTTAGGTGAAGACGTAGAGAGATACTTCATTTTCTCCACAAATGATGTCATTCCAAAGCCCCAGATTTCTCTAAAAATCAGACTGGATTTTTTTAGGGGCAGGGGGAGGTTTAAGGAGTTAACCAAGTGCCTTAACCCCATCCACTTCTGTAACCCACCAACAAAACTCCAGAAAACAAGCAAAACCGCTGAACTTTCTCCCTGACATCAAACCTCCCTGCTCACTCTCTAACCCCAACCAAATTCCAGCTCAGGCTAGAGGAAAAAATGGTCATCTTAGGTGTTATAAGCAAGCACCCTCTCTCATCTGGACGGCAAGACCAACTCTTCTTAGCCAACCTGGCCTATTGGTAGCCTGCTTGGGGATTATGGAAGCTGAAATGCATCTCTGGGCATCATTGGGTTGGGGAGGGACTGGGTACCGTAAAGAGGCAGAAGACAGAATTTCATTAAGACGATCTTAAAAGCAGGTTTTTGGTTTCTGCTGCAAACACCTCCAATGGTACGTCTCCTCTCCTGAGTGGGAAGGAACAAAGCCCATTGGCACAGAACCTCATTGAAAAGGACAGGAGCTGTGCCAAAGCCCAAGAGCTCTGCTTATTTCTGTGGGTCTTATATAAGAAAACACGCAGACGACTCTTGTTGTGCTAAATCTGCCTTGTTTGAACTGTGCTGCAGTACAAACAGTACCTCCTGCACTGATCCTCAAAGCCGCCCTCTTTGGGGTGGTCTTTTGGTTTTGTCTCATCACCAGACTGCCTCGAGAATTTCAGCTTGTATAATTTTCCTTACCCTGCTTGGCAAGCTGCCCCAGTCCCCCTGTTTTCAAACGGCAACTGGGGTTTGGAAGCAAGTATTCCACTGTGCAAATGCTGCCACGTTTTGGCTCTGGAAGGTTGTTCTCAAGCCAGCATTTTAGGTTCATAGGAACGGTTGACCCCAAAATGTTAATGGTTTCCTGCAGCAAATCTAAATTATACAACCAAGGAACAGCTAAAAAGTTGCTCCAGTAAATGTATTTCAGTTTTGCTTGTCATAAGGAAAACTGCAGAGAGATTGATCTTTCTTAATGAAACTTTCCCACTTGATATATTTGAGATCTTTCTTGTAAATAGTTTCCTCGGCGTGTGGTGTGAGTCCTTTTATCAGCAGCATTGCGAACATGAAATGCCCGCAATTATGAAGCTCTTATATTTTCAGCATACATGTTTTGGGGCTTTGCCTTTCCTTCCCTATCCTACTTCCAGGGCGCAATGGGCTGTGTTGTTCCATTTTTGTCCCCATAAAACCAGGCTGTGCAATTTAGAGACAGGCAAAAGACACTCATATACTGATGGTGTACTAAAATGGGACTTGCAATTTCTCTGTTGCTTTCTTTCATTTGGAAAGAGGTTTGCCTTATTCTCTGTTGCTTGAGAATTCCCTTTCAAGTTTTCTTTTAGAGCATTGGTGGAATGGCAGAAGATACAAATAATTAAGTGAGGATCTCACAAAACCGTGACCTCCAACTTTCAACTTCCTGCCATCTTCCCCATTGACTTTGCTTATGGGAAACTGGTAGGGAATGTCAGAAATTACAATCGTATGATAGTGGGGATGCTGCAAATGCTGGAACTCCAAAGACTGGTCATAAATCCCCTTAATTTAGTACCATCATAACCTTGAACAGTCACTGAACAAATGCTCATAACCCAAGGACTACCTGTACTTTTCTTGTTGTGTGCTTTTCAATTAAGCGTTTTTTTCTATCATTCCGAAGCCTCCTTGCCTGTTGGCAATTCCCAACCTCAAAACACCTTAGAAAAAGAGTCCCTCCCAAACTGTTCCTCTGGAATTCAATGTAATCATGGTAAGCTGGGAAGCAAACAATGTTTGGTGACAAGACTCTGCTACGAACGACGGGGCATTCACGTATTCCATTGAGTGCTTCAGTTCTAAACAAATGCAAGACCATCACACTGTACACAAGGGAATTTTGTAGACATATTCCTGATTTCCTCCAATTGAATGAGAATTGGTTTTTAAAAATGCAGGATTTGGCAGTAATTCATACTGTGGAGCAGGACCAAACAATTGCCACTCAACGTCTCCAAAGGAAACTCAAGCCTTCATTGTTGTTGTTTTCTTTTTTCCTTTCTTTCCTCTGCTTCTGAATTAACTTTTTGACGCCTGGCAAGTAAATATACAGGTCTCTGCAGTTTTCTGGGCAACATTTTTAGAAGCAGATTGCCATTGGCTTCTTCCCAGGGCTGAGATGTAATAATTGGCCTCAACACTGGAACTCCCAGCTTCCACCCAGCACCCTTAAGCAAAACCCCAAACGGGTTTCTATATAATGCACTAGATTACCCACCAATGCATGTTTCCTTGGTACTTTTGTTGAAATAGACTGGATCTTTCCTTCTAAAGCAGACAAGCTACAAGGACAATGTACTTAGACTCCTGAGTTTACAAACTTAGAAGACTCTATTTACTGCCACACATTTTGAAATGATGGGCGCGGCCTAGTTAGCTGAGCTCATCTGCAGTAGAGACCTGTTGACAGGACTTGCCCTGTAGTTAAAGGGAAAGGTGGCTGTTGACAGGACTTGCCCTGTAGTTAAAGGGGAAGGTGAGACCTGCTGACAGCAATAAGGGTTTCTAGCCCACCCAGGTGTATCCTAAGGCTGCCACACCCGCCACAACCCTCTGACATCCAAAGGAATGGAAAAGGCACAAGAGCTTGGTGGGATTTTGTACAGCGCAACTCTGAAAGATCACACCTCCCAGCAATCTTCACAACAAGAGGTGTGAATGACAACGTAGACTAGGTTGTAGTCCAAAGCATCAGAAACCTGGATTAAGAGTGTAATAGCAAGGAGATGAGAGCTATTATTAAACATGAGAGTGATGGCAAAGAGACGATAGAAATTTGAGATACAGGTAGTCCTTGAGTTACAACAGTTCATTTAGTGACATTCAAAGGCACTGAAAAATGCAACTTATGACCGTTTTTCATAGTTACAATTTTGGCAGCATCCCCATGATCAGCATCATGTGATTCCCCTTTTGTGACAAGCGAAGTCAACGGGGAAGCCAACAACCGTGTTACAAACTTAACAACCATGTTACTAACCAACGGCATTGATTTTCTTTGCAACCAGGGCAAGGAAGGTCATAAAATGGGGCAAAGCCCATTTAACAAATGTCTCACTTAACAGAAATTGTGCTTGATTGTGGTCGTAAGTGGAGGACTACCTATATTGTCCTGCTACACATTTTAGGTGGCGATAGATCATTTTTCACGTTCTTCGATATAAACCTAGCATGTTTGTATAGGTAGTCCTTGACTTACAAGCATAATTGGGACCAGAACTTCCATCTCTATGCTAGGCAGTTGTTAGGTGAGATCCACCCAACTTTACATTCTTTTCTGTAATGGTTGTTAAGCAAGTCACTTGTGCAATTGTGAAGAGAATCATGCAGTCATTAAGCAAATTCAGCTTCTCCCATTGATTTTGCTTGTCAGAAGCCAGCCAGGAAAGTTACAAATGGAGAACTTATGACCCCCTGCTTAGGACACTGCAATCGTCATAAATACGCACCTATAGCAAAGCGCCCACAATTTGTTCGTGTGATTGCAGGTGATGCTGCAACCATCCACACTGCAAGAAACAGCAAGAAACTCCTTTACCTTGGCGCAGTATTGGGATCTGGAGACAGCCTGAGTGAGCTTGAGGATGGGCTGAGAAAGGGAGATAATTGGTGAGACGGCCCAGATTAACGCCGTAAACTTCTCGGAGGGGCTGGATCCTGTTAGGGGAGAGAATTGGTGAGTCTTGTAACCTTCTTCCAAACCTGTCTTGGTTTTGGCTCACCTGCTGAAGTTTAAGCCCCATCTAACCAATTATCGTTAGTGGTTTATTTAGTGCTGCCGGCTTACATGACATTTCAGAAGATAAAAGAAGTCAGGTCTCCACCCACAGGAAACTTGCAATTCAGATTTCACTGCCAATGAAAACAGTAGGAGAAAAAAACCCCAGGAGGAATTAAAGCAGATGAAACAGAGATAACATTAGTGACAATTTCAGATGTGTTCTTTTACAGGAGTCCACAATGGCTCTCTAATGGACGCCAATTGTCAGGTACACTACCTCATCAGTCTTTATTATTTTATCAGTTTATATTTTACAGTTCCTCTACCAGAGGAGTCTACAAACTTGGCAACCTTAAGACTTCTGGACCTCAGCTCCCAGAATTCTGGGAGTTGATGTCCCACAAGTCTTAAACTTGCTAACTTTAGAAACCTCTGCTCTAGCACTTCAAGGAAGCCTGTGTGAGGATCTCCCTTCACTTTAACCAAAAAGAGTTGTCGAAGATAGACTGAGTGAGGAAAAGTGATAGGCCCAAGATCTCCCCAGGAATGGCTGAGACAACAGCTGAACTCCAATTCTAATCCAACACCTTGATGACTCTATAGCAAGCCCCCCTTTAATTTAATCCTGCATTACCCCTCCTTCCTAAAACATCAGATTGCTCCACATGAATCTTAGAAGCTTTCTGGTAAATAAAAAGAGTGCATGGGTATTGCTCTTTTGCTTTGCCTGGATAGTTCCTCATCTGCCTTGATTTAAAAAAAATCATTCAACTATTTGAACTCTACATTAAAGCAGAGGTGACATTCAGCAGGTTCTGACCAGTTCTGGAGAACCAGTAGCAGAAATTTTGAGTAGTTCGTAGAAACAGCAAATCCTACCTGGCCCTGCCCCCATCTATTCTCTGCCTCCTGAGTCCCAGCTGATGGGCTGAGTCTTCTTTGGTTGCCCTGCACAGGAGAATGGAGCTGGAAAGCGGGTTAGTGAGGTGGGGAGGGAATGGGATTTTGCAGTATCCTTCCCCTGCCATGTCCACCAACCACGCCTACAGAACCGGTAATAATTTTTTTTTAATCCCACCACTGCATTAAAGTATTTAACTTCCTCAGGTCTGGAAGAAGCAGCTTGCCTTTTGCAGAATAGATGGCTTATGACTGTCATACCATAGGTAGTCCTCGACTTACGACCACAATCGAACCAAACATTTCTGCTGCGAGACAGTTGTTAAGTGAATTTTGCCCCATTTTGTGACCTTTTTTGCCACTGTTGTTAAGTGAATCACTGCAGTTGTTAACTTAGTAACACGGTTGCTAAATGAATCCATCTTCCCCATTGAAGGTCACAAAATATGACCCCGGCTGACTGCAATCATCGTAAACATGAACCAGTTGCCAGGCATCTGAATTTTGATCACATGACCATGGGGATGCTGCAACGAGCATAAGCGTGATAAACAGTCACAAGTCCCTTTTTTCAGTGATGTTGTAAATTTGAACGGTCATTAAAATGAATGGTTGTAAGTTGAGAACCACCCGTAGCTGTTCGGTGACAATGCTCCATTGCTCATGATGCACTGCTGAGACTCCAGGCACTCCCACTAGCCTCACCAAAGAGGGAATTGGGGATGGCTGACAGAGACGGATGCGTAATTATCTATTTCATTCCATCCTCTCGACTATGCAGGTTTCTCCCTTTTGATTTCTCTCCCAGGGGCCTGATTGTAAGCTTCTTGGGAGCAGAGGCTGTTTCTCTGTGTTACTTACATAACTCTTTGTCAGCCCTTCAAAGGAGACCAGGTCAAGAAACAGGCACAGCAGACTCCAGGAATGTTGTTTATTTTAATTTTTTGAAAGCCTGTCCAAGTTTCTCTTTGTCCCATTTTAAAGTAAACAAAATCACAGCAGCATTGTTGTTTTCGCATGCTTCCTGCAATCCCTGGACTATGTAATCTCTCTACGTTCCTCCTCAACGGCTTGTTTCTTCGGCTTTCTCAGACCTTCCCCAAAGTCATCTCTGTGATTCTTTACATTCTGTAAGGTTAGACCCTCTCCCTAATGATAAATGCTAATGCTAATTAAAAACAACAACAACCAGAAGATAGGCACCACCTTACTCAGGAAACCTTAAAGTTTGCAAAAAGTACAAAAATACTTTCGTAGGGAAAAGTCTAAGATGCAATGCCTCCTAAAATAGACTTACACACAAGCAAATAAACATTCAATTAAATGATAATTCTGAGCACCTGTAAAAGAGGAACCTGGAAAACAGATGGTGGAAGTCATGGTGCCAGATGGAGTATCCCGGGAGAGAGACAACAGGTACTCTTCAAGTTATAACCATTTGTTTAGTGACTGTTACAAAAGCACTGAAAAAAATGACTTATGACTGGTCTTTGTACTTACGACAGCATCCACAGTCACATGATCAAAATTCAGAAAATTGGCAACCGGCATGTATTTACAGTATGATGGTTATAGCATCCTGCGGTTGTGCAATCACCCTTTGCGAACTTCCCAACCAGTTTCCAACAAGCAAAGTCAATGGGGGATTCACTTAATGACTACCTCACCTTAACAACTGCACTGATTTGCTAAACAATCAGGGCAAAAAAAAGCTCATAAAATCAGATATGGCTCACTAAAATAAATGCCTTGATGGTCAACAGAAATTCTGGTCCCAATTTTGGTGGTAAATCGAAGACTAAATCTTTGAAAAGGAACATTCATTGCTGCCACATTTTGTGGTATAGAGCCATCGCCACCCCAACAACTTCAACTTTTTAGGAAAGAAGAAGTAGGGACTAAAAAATGAAGTTAGAAACAACGCAGGGGTATTTACCCTACCTTGCTGCAGATAATAGAAAGGGAAGTCATTGAGATGAGTGGAGTATTCTGGTAAGGCCACCAACCCTCCAGGAAGTGTGTTCCAGAAGAACTTTGGGCGTGATTCCTGATGAAATATCCGATCTTTTATTATCTAGCAAAGAGAAAGATAAGTTGTCATTACACCCTGGAGCTATCTGCACCTGCTTGGGAATCTCCTGAATATGAGATCATTCTCAACAGTTGTTCTTGCCTCCAGTGAGGAAAAGCTAGGCTTGCGTAGCAAAGTAGCCTCAAAGTCCAGATTCAAATCTGGGATGCCATTATTGACTTTTTGATGCCTCCTCTGTAATTCCAGTGTGGGGACACTGGTCACACTAGTTAGCTACCAGCAGGCATATTTTGTACCTTAGTAAGAAACTGTAGATGAGACAGTCTGAAAGAGCTCTGAAAATGTTACATAAATGTTAAGTGTTACTATAACTATAAGCAAAGCATGCTAGGCTGAAATATACCTGGTGCAATTTCTATTCAGGAGCTAAGAGCTGGACTGAATAAAAATAGCAGTTGCCTTCAAAAATAAAAGCAAAGCAGTTATATTGCATTCATGGAGTACAATTATTTATATTTGATTTCTAATTTCCGAATGATCTCACGTGGGCTGGATAGGGACAGCCAAAGAGGCCATAAAATGTCCGGATTTGCTATAGGCATTTACCTCTAGACAGGAATTTCCTGGCTAAAAACAACTTGAACAGGTCAAGAGGAAAAAAAGAGACTTCTCATTCACTTATATTTACATCTATATACCTAAAATATTTTTAAGCATTATATAATACAGTTGAGGCACTTCATGAGGAAGGTGAAACTTAAAAACTTGAATTTCTCTTCCCTATTTCTCCAAATGTTGGAGCAGAGGGAAAAAAAATAAACAATTATGTTTTCCAAGGTGAGAGAGATTGTGGGATGGGGAGGTTGAAGAAGGAAGGGGAAAAAAATAAAAACATAAACCATTTAGCAGCTTATCTCATAAATGGCAATTCAGCCCAGGTGGTGAGAAAGCCAGGAGCAAACAATTCAAACCATTCAAAGAGATTCCACCTTTTATTGGCACCTATTTCTTCCAGTTCTGGGTCAAAGAAAAGCAAGTTGCACTCATAGATCTGGAGAACTTCACCACCAACTTAAATGGTATATCAAGCAATAGACACAGTGGTGGTATTTTACCGGTAGTTAAAAAAAAACTACCAGTTCAGCCAAACCGGTAGTAAAAAATCTACTGGTTTGGCCGAACCAGGAAGGTTGGACAACATGTTGGAGGTTGGTCCAATAAACCCTGTGTGGCTTAGACCAGCTATGTGGATAAGTGAAGTATCAGTGAAGCCATGGAGGGAATTACATGAAGTTTAACCTCTAACTTACATGAACTTTAACCTCTAACTTCCCCTCCTTCTCCTCCAACTACTTAGCCCTGACCTAGAAGTAAAGAGAGAAGAACTACTGGAAGGAGGTTAATGGGCCATGGGGACACACCCTGAAGGCTGACACAGCTTGACATATCTAGACCAACTGGAAAGCTAAAGGCTCCCACCTCTCTGTGGCTTCCTTTGGTCATCATGCCAAGCCATTATGTGCTGAACATGCTGCATGAAGTAAACCAATTTGTTTCAGAGCTGACTGCATTGTGTGACCCTATTCACTGCACTCTTCAAGCCATGTTTTATGTCTTGTGTTGTATGAATCCAGCCAATTCTAATTTATTTAGCAAACCACAGTTCACCATGGGATGTGATCTCGATCATAGAAACAGAAATAATTGCAGATGAAATATTTGGGCAAATGATGGCCATACTTCTGCAGCTTACCTCAAGAGTGGTTTGCACAATCTTCTCCACAGAAGAAAAATATGTTTCCCATAAAAACTGGGTTTGCTGTTGGAAGGCCAGGATTTTGTCACTGTTCAGACATCGGACAGTAGATGGAATCTGAAAGGAAGCAGTATGAACAGAAGATACAAAGGAGCAAATGCAGGAATTTTATACTGCTTATAAGTTTCAGTGAAATTATTAAAATGGATATAATTTTCCTTGTTCGTATTTCATGCTACTACACTCTATAGCTGAAATATAGTCTTGTTGTTTTGACCGAGGAAAGCATCAAGAGATCTTTCCTTCAACAACAAAAAGCACCAAGGATGATGTGGAGACAGACAACTAAGCTGAACATTTGGTCTAGTGGTTAAAGCACCACACTAGGTTCTAGTTCTAGTCTCACCTTAGGCATGAAATCAATTGGGTGACTTTGGTCAATCACTAGGAGACTGTGAGTTCTACTTCTACCTTAGGCATGAAAGCTGGATGGGTGACATTGAGCCAGTTATTCTCTGTTAGGCCAACCCATCTCACCAGGGTTCTTAATATGGGTAAAACAGGAGGAAGGAGTATTCAGAATGTACACTTTCTTTGGTTATTTAAAAATAATAAAAAGTGGGATGTAAATAAACAAACAAACTGCAGAATGGGCATTGACTAAACTATGTATGCATATTATAGCTTTCTATCCACAGAATCGATATTCCTGTGACCAGCAATGATCTATCCAGGATGCTCAGGGCAATGTCATAATAAAGGTTATAGTAATTCAGTTACCAGAATTCAACACATTACTAGATGTTGAATTACTAGATGGGAATAGTTTCTCGATTTAAATCAATTCTTAAGTTACTCATATCAAGAACAACAAATAAGTGAGACATGATCAATGAAAGGCCATATGAAAATAATGTAAAGGGGTAAATAAATTAACACCTCCATATCAGTAGTTGCATCCTACCTTAGTCACGATCAGTTTGGTGGGTGATTGCACATGCATGCGTGTACATGCCCCTAATGCGTGCCCCCCTAAAAAACCAATCAGCTGAGAGGATGAAGAAATGAAAAGCTAGGAGCAACCCCCCCCCCCCCTTCCATGTGGCTTTTCAAGTCTTTTATCGCTCTCAAGCTGATCTGGGTTGTTTGTCTCGCTGCTGCAGCTTGGGATAGGCTTTTTTTTTTTACCTACCAACTTCGCCAAACGCTACGCATATTGTTATGTATCTACTGTAAATAAGTGTAGTTGGGTTGACAATATATAACCAAATATATTATGTGTTGTAGCTTTAAAGGAAAAATGTAATGTATTAGTGCTATTGTTCTGGTTGGTTGATTGTGTTAAAGTTTACCAAATAAGAGGGAGCTATTATCATGGGTTTTAGATGTGATCTCTTCTGACTTTTCACACACTGATGGATGCTCTCTTGATAGCTTATACTGGTATGACTAAGCGGACATGATACTGACTAACAACCTGTTTATTTTGATATTCTGTTGATATTGAAGTTTTATTTGTTGTAATTATGGTTTGATGTTTGTCTGCTACAAAAGACAATGGAATCTAGTAAGAAGACTTATAACTAGATGTAAGAAGACTTTAATACTGATATTCTGTACTCTGCCGCTTAAAACCCACCCGTGTATCTGACAGGTGGAATTTGTTTATACCTGGACTGTGTTATTTTCAAGTAACACTTATACAACTTGTTCAATCTACTGTGTGGCTGTCATTTCTACATAACTGTTGCTCAAACCTTATAAAGCATCTCCATTTCGCCCGTGTGCATTATTCGCGCCAGACTCTTTTTTATAACAAGGGTTTAGTTCTTAATTGTGTAATTAAGCAATGATTGTTAATATACAATTGTTTAACTCTAACCCACATTTTGAACCAGTCGTAGGTCTCCCCAAAGCAGTCACCGAAACTGGATGCAGTGTTTCGTCGTCCTTGCCACGTGAGGAAGGCGTGGTTGCATGGCTTTCAAACGAGAGGATGGTAGGGAAACATGGAGCCTCCCCCTCCTTGTATCTTTTCGATGCAATATATTTGCGCGGCCTGCACCCACCTTTGAATTCCTATATACTTCAGGCCAGTCTCTATCGCCTTACCCTGACCCACCTGCAGAAGAAGCGCACACAAGTTTCGTG
>BHFT01029252.1:41547-54553 GCA_004320025.1 Laticauda laticaudata | reverse complement strand
AGCTCCGTTCTCCTGTGCAGTGCAACAAAAGAAGACCCAGCCAATCAGCTGGGACTCGGGAGGCAGAGAATAGATGGGGGCGGGGCCAGTCAGAGGGGATAGTCTGAACTACTCAAAATTTCTGCTCCTGGTTCTCCAGAACTGGTGAGAACCTGCTGAATATCACCTCTGACCTGAGGGCAGGATAAGAAACAGTGGGTGGAAACCAGTCAAGGAAAGAAGCAACCTAAAACTAAGGAATAATTTCCTGACAGTTAGAGGAATTAGTCAGTGGAACAATTTGCCTACAGAAGTTGTAAATGCTCCAACACCGGAAGTTCTAAAGATTGGACAACCATTTGTCTGAAGTGGTGTCGGGTTTCCTGCCTAAGCGGGGGTGGTGGTGGTGGACTAGAACAGGGGTCTCCAACCTCGGCTACTTTCAAGACTTGTGGACTTCAACTCCCAGAAATCCTTAGCCAGCAAAGCAGTATAAAGCTGGCTGAGGAATGCTGGGAGTTGAAGTCCACAAGTCTTAAAGTTGCCAAGGTTGGGGACCACTGGACTAGAAGACCTCCAAGGTCCTTCCAACTCTGTTATTCTAATTCTGAACTGGTGTAGATGGTACCCTTCCATTTGGACAATAAAACAGCCAAACTAGTGGGGTAGGAGCTTTTCTTGTCATGTTCTGCCCTATCAATGTATTATTTTACGTCAGTTCCTCTGTCTCTGTTTCCATAATGGAATGTATGTCATCCATTTCTTCACCAAGAAAATGGGGGGATGGAACCAAGGACCCTAGATATTCCAGACATCGTACTGAAACAGGAAAAATTGTGCTGGTTCTTGGGTGACTTATTTGTACCTCCCTTTACAGCCCCTGGAAGATTCAAAAAAAGCTTCCCAAAAAAGACAAAGAGAGGAGGAAGTGCTAGAAAATAGGATGCTTCAGCAGCCAGAAAGTCGATATCCACATATTTTCCTTGGATCTTTCCATCCAAAGAGATGCTACATGGGTTTTGAGGGTGCTATGCTTCTTTCTCCTGACCTTTTGACTGGATCTGGTTTTGTGACAAGAAGAAAATATTGATGGGAACCATGGCAGGATTACATGAACACCCAAATAATCTCTTGTTTAACTGTCCAAACATATCAGATCTTGTACAGGCAGTCCTCAACTTACAACCATAATTGTGAAAAATGGTCATAAGTCACTTTTTTCCAGTGTCGTAACTTTGGTCACTAAACAAACTGTTATCAGTTGAGGACTACCTGTATTGTGAAATTATTGGGTTTGGCTAGTCTAAAGAAAAGAAGAAATGTGGGGGGAGGGGTTCATAATAACAGTATTCCAGTATTTGAGGGGCTGCCACGAAGAAGAGGCGGGTCAAATTATTCTCCAAAGCACCAGAGGGCAGGACAAGAAACAATGGTTGGAAACTAATCAAAGAGAGAAGCAACTTGGAATTAAGGAGAAACTTCCTAATAGGAGAATTAACTAGTGGAACAGCTTTGTCTCCAGAAATCGTGAGCACTCCATCACAGGAGGTTTTTAAGAGATTAGACAGTCACTTATCTGAAATAGTATAAGATCTGCTGCTTAAGCAGGGGGCTGGACTAGATGACTTCCAAGGTCCCTTTCAGTTCATTCATTCTGAATGATAAATAAATCATTAAACCAATGATAAATAAATCACATGGAGATATACTGAAAACTTACAGAGAGGCCTGTAATATAAATTGATTTTATAAACAAAATGGATAAATACTAGTGGGGGAGGTCTTCCCATTTTCCCACACTGTGGCCATGATCTGGAAGAAAGGAGAAAGAAATTTTGGCATGTTCCCCCCACTCCTCGCCCGAATTCTTCCCCACACATCTTGGCCTGGGAACTTTTGCGTTTATTTCCACCAAACCTGTGATGGAAACAGGAGAGGAGGGCTGGGGGGTGGGGGGGAGGAGCATATGCCGCCAGGCTAAAGGCCTCTTCCCAGACAGGCTCGCAGGGTCCTCAGCCTCTGTGCTGGCACGATGACAGGGCCAAGGGCGTGGCTGTTGGTTTCTCCTCATCTGCGGATTTTTGTCCTGGAGCCAAGAAGTCAAAAGATGCTGGTGGGAGGCCTTGATAATTGGAACATTTGGAATGAATTTGGATCCAAAGGGCCAGGACGGTCTCTCGGCTTTGATGGAGTTCCTGGAGCAGGACACATGCCAAGGCTCTGTAGCCTTGCGGTTAAACACCCCAGCCGTGCAATGCTGCAACAGCCAGCTGGGGTCTGGAACCAATTACAACCAGAGTTTGAAACAGCTTTTGCCATAACGTTTTCTTCCCCACCCCCCACTTCCCCATGAACACCTGAGCTTTCGGGGAAGGGGAGCACATTGAGCGATCAGTCTGACTGCCTATCATCTCCAAAGAAGCCCCAGTATTTATAGAACAGGAATTGATGGGCTGAGCGCTGACATTGATGATGGGGGCGTGCAGTTCCCTAACCTGGTGCCTTCCAGATGGGCCAGACTTCTACTCCCATAATTCCCCTCTTTCCGCATGATCATTGGCCTACTGCCTGGGTTTTGGAAAGCTTGAAGATATCTGGAGAACACCCAGTTGGGAATAAACCAACATTCTCCCTTTAAATTAGAAAGCCAAGCCAATCAGCGTGACATGGTGACCGAGACAAAGGACTCGGCTCCGCTAGGTAGGCCAGTCCATGAAATCAGCTCCTCGGGAAGGCTAAAACTGCTTTTGTCGAGATTGGCTACCATAAAAAGAATTCTGCAGGCCTGATTGAGCTGTGCTTCCTCCTCTTCCTCCTCCATCTGTGAATTATGGAGGGGTCTTCTTGGAGTGCTTCTGAATGTTAATCAATGTAATTTTCAGCGCCTTATGCATAGGTGACAGTTCCTGCATATCTCCATTAAGATCATCTTACTCTCTACATGGAGCAATCTGGATTCAAATCTGCTCTCTCGACCACAGAAATGAATGGAATGACTTGGCCATTCTTTTTTCAGTTCAGACCAACCTACAATCGGGGTAGGGAGTAATGGAAGAAAATAAAGCATGCACATCACCTTGAGCTCCGAAAGGAAAGCTGGAATATCAATCTAATGAATCAATAAGGGAAGCATCCATCCTTCCATTTGCCTCACAACCATTATCTCCTCCATTCTTCCCACAAAGGCCACATTTTGTCATGGGAAATAAAGCATGGCACATAATCAATCTTGTTTAAAAAAAATTACAAGGATTAAGTACAGATCTTGCCTCCAGCAGATTAAGCTCAATTCTTGACACTTCTTGGGAAGTATTTGAAAGATAAATAATCAAAATAGCTTAAAAATCTATCCTTTGAATAACAGGTCACAAAGTCTAGTTTTTTAAGGAGGTAATGGGAACAGAAATCTTGTGAACTGTTCCCTCTTGGAATTTGAGTGGTTAATTGAATTATGGATACTAATCTCTGGCACTAAATTGGCTTTTGCATTATGTGCTATATTATGTTCTTATTATGAATATTGTATGTTTTTAACCTTAATTGCAAAAAAAGGAGGTAATGAAAGATTGTTAGAATTCCATAATAATATGGAAGTCTGAAAATAAAATATCAAAACAAAATATTTTCATTCTTCTTTTCTATATTACACTAGATTTACCCTAAATTTCACTTGGGGTTTTTTTTTTCTATCCATGCTCCATTAATTACTCGTCTCAAAATCATTTTTACAATTTTGAATGGTTTAATCTCACAATTAAATTGTACACTTAATTGTAATTTAATACCTGCAGTGAGAAATGGGCAACTCTGTCAAGTTTTATTTCTGAGTTTTTCATTTAACCAATCTTGACTATTTCTTCCCAGGCCTGTGAAGCAGCCTGTTATTTCACCAAAAGGCCGTATGAAATTTCAGTCATAATGTTAAGCACATTTTCTTGAGTCATTATTTTTTTAAATTCTGCACTTATTTTGCAAATGTTTGCCTTTTAAACATGTTGTTTTAACCATGTATATATCATTTTAGTACATTTTCTCTAAATATCTGTGTCATGTTCCTGTCGGAGTCTGAATCCGAGGAGTATGGTTCTGTTGGCTGTGGAGGAAACTGGGGAAGGGCAAAGTCCAGCTGGGCAGAGCAAGGAAAAGGTAAAGCAAGGGAGAGGGAGTTCAGAGGAAGACCCAGGCCCACCCCCTCTTCATCGTAGGGCACGCAGGGAGGAACGGAGAAGAGAGCAACATGGGCTTATCTGGTGTTGACTTTGCTTATCTGTGTTCCTGGACAACCGTGTTAAGTTATTGCAGTGCCTTCATGTCTGGAATTCTTGCTCCTGCCCTGCCGGACAAATTACCTCATTTTGCCGTGATTGGACTTATAGTCACAGTTTTTGTTGGACTTGATTCTCTGCAGCCAAAGGCTATTCCTGGGAGAGATTTTCTCCAGCCAGAAGGTAACCAGGGCACTGGGGACAAAGTTGGAGCTAATAAAGAGACTCCTACTGATGAAATGACTGTGCTGCCTTTGTGCCATGCCCTGGATCATCACAATCTACATCTTTGCTTTCATACTTGGTTTGGAAAATAATATTGAAAACATGGCTTATGGCAGCATCCACCGTACTGTGTTTGCAATATTTGCAGTATTCAAGACATTTGTGAATAGGAATTGTAAGGGTATATTGGGGTTACACTCAAGTTCACATGCATGGCACTCCAACCTGAATTATCTATAAAGTCAATTGATCAGACCTGACAAATACTGACATTCATCATGATGCTTGTAGGTTTATTATGCAATCTTTATGGGGGGAAAAGGGAGAGCCACTTTGGTATAGTAATGAAGGCATCAGGGTAGAAATAAAACCAAAAGGGTGATCTTGCTTTGTCTCGGTCCTAGGAAGCAGGCAAAGGTAAATCACTTCCAAAAAACCTGGGCAAAATACTGCAGGGAGTAGTGCAGGCAGTTGCCAGAGTTAGCATTGAACAAAAAAAATAAATGAAAAAAATGAATATAAAAAACAGACTTTACACCTAACTTTTGAATTCACAGAGTGACCCAAAAGAACACTGGCTACTAACTGACTGACTCATCTGGGGTAGTATTTGAACGGAAGCATCGATGTGAAATTGTGCATCACCAATCTGATTCAACTCACATCCAGTATAAATCTATTTCCAATGCAACACAGTGAAACAATATGAACAAGGCTTTAAATTATATTCGTCCTCAGTTATAAAGAAAAGCAACTAGTTATTAAACGGAGGGAAAGTTGCTCTTCCAAGGTGAGCCTACAAATTGTATGGAGATTTGGTTGAGTTAGCTTCAGCAGTGATCATAAATCATGATAGAATTCCTTACTCCAATGATTCTGAAGCAGCTGTATTGAATAGAAACGGGACATGTCTTTGGACATTCTCAGTTATTCAGGTCATGGTTGCTTCCAGGGTGCTTTTTCAAAAGGCAATTGGGCTTTGTTTTTTTCCTTGAGGAAGATGTTTCACTTCTCATCCAAGAAGCTTCTTCAGTTCTGACTGGATTCGGGGGGGGGGGGGGGGGGGGAGGAATGGATTATGTTCTTCAGTTGACTGTGCAAAGGAATATAATCCTTCCATCCTTCCCACCATCCAGTCGGGCCTGAAGAAGCTTCTTGGATGAGAAGCAAACCATGTTCCTCAAGGGGAAGAAAAACATAGCCCAGTTGCCCTTTGAAAAAGCACCTTGGAGACAAGAAATGGTAAAGTAACCCTTTGCACATTTGCAGAATACATTGACCAGTAGAGGTCAGTCGTTACAACAGTATGCAATTCTTGTGTGCCAATCTTCAAATGAGCATAGAAAGAAACACAGGATTTCTGGGCCCTCCAAAAGGTTGCTGCAAATATTTGGCAAATGTACTATTATTCCTCCCTACCAAGGCTTACTTCATAACTGCTTTGTAAGGTATTTCAGGATCTCTCTCCATCCATGTATCCCTGAGTTCAGTCTTATAAAGTGATGAATGTTCCTACATCAGAGGCTTTTAATCAAACGTTGAATGGCTAATGGCAGGCAGCAATTAGACCTTAAGGGAATTAAGTTGTGGCAATGCAGACTAGACAATATTAAAGCTGTTGGGCTTAGATTCCTACTCAATTAAAGATTATGCAAGGTCATTCTTTTTTTAAGAACAATGTATTAACTTGTGTCTGATAACACTTCTACAAATATAAACATAGCATTGAGGGAGTATACCCACTCACTTCCCCAACATATATTCATTTTAACAGATGATGTCAGGCAGTAATTAAAAGTGGAGAAGAAGACAAAAGGGCTGCACAAAGAAGCATCAACATTCTACTACTCAATCCCATCATCTCCTTCTCCTACTACACAGTAGCAAAGAATAACTACTAATCTTGGTCTATCGTTTATTTCTTTCCACCTTTCTACTATAATTGCTTTTTCAGTCATCCAATATGAGGACATTCTTGTACTTCTTGACTTCAATTTATTGAGAACTTTCATCCTTTATTGTTTTCCTAGAAAGTTGTCCCTGGAGAAGTCTTTCTAAAGTTATCCAGTATCAGCGGAAGGCATACGACTTTTATCAAAGAAGATATTTCACTTTCCACCCTATCTTACAACCTCAATATTGTACAGTATGTGCTTTGCTTCAGTGCTTCATCATCTCACACCCCATATTTCCCAAGTGCTTCATCATGATGCTCCCTTTCTGCATTCATTCTTATCATCCACAAAGTCACTCTCTGCCTTTTTGATGAGGCACAAGGTTGAAGTTTCCCCTTTTTTTTTTGTCTTTTTGCCTTTCAGTTAAGCCCATTAACAAAGCCTGATGTTTCTTCTATTCCACCAGGAGTAGATTTTTGAACACCATGCCAGCTGCATTCCCAAAGTAGGTGGGACCAAGCTCAAAACCTGCACTTGTTTCAGTTTCAATATGAATAAAATTAAATTGATCAAATGCACTCAATACAATCACTCCTTCTGCATTTAATTATTTCCTCCTTCCATCATATTTAAAATTACAATCTGAAACCAACTGGAGGGAACTCTTGGGACTTAGCTCCAAGATTTTAGGAGTTCACAGAGGGGAGGACGGATAGGATGTGCATCCAGTTTTGCATTACAAATATATTCTTTTTCCTTTCAATGAAAGTCTTCATACCCAACACTCACTTTCTTTTTTCTTTTCTTTCTCTTTATTTCTTCTTTCTTGTCCTTCCTTCCTTTCTTTCTTTCTTTCTTTCTTTCTTTCCTTTCTTTCTTTCTTTCCAGTGTTTCATCTTCATTGTCTCACTTCCATCCAGCTTTTGTCCTCACATGACTGCTCTCCTGAAATGCCCATTTTAGCTGCTTGTGCTTTGGATTTCATACAAGCTTTATCTCCTTCCCTTCCACCCTGCATGACCTCATCCATTTTAAACTCTTCATTTTTAAAAACAACCAATTTTTCTTCCTGTTGACTTCAATTCCTGGAGTTTACACGGACACAATTGTGTTTCCCGTCTTCTTCTAGTGTGTGGGTGTGGGTGTAAGCGTAGGTGTATGTACACATCTTTCTTCCTTTCTCAACTACCCTCTAGGAATTTCCTTGGATTTTCCATTCAGTTACTAATCAGGACAAACTGTAGTTAACTTTTAAGATTAGCTAATGTTGTCCACCTGCTTTAAGTCTTTTCTTATATTCAAACTTCACTTCTTGCCTCCTGTATGTAGCTTTAAAAAGAGCTGCTTTCTGAAATCTTTTAATTTTCCGTTAGCTCCTTAAACATCATTATGCAATTAACTGCATTACTTCCTTTAAATCCTTAAATTTTTTGTTTCTCAAGAAATCTTTGGACTATCCCTACAGATCTTGTATCTTATAGTACATTAGTATCTAAATCACAAGAAATACAATTAAAGTCATCATTTACTTTCCACCTGTGTGTTCAATACCTTCATTTTTCTACTTCACCTGCCACTTCCTGTATCTATTTGGATTGTAAGGTTCTCTATATAAATCATTCTAAATAAATAAGGAAATCATTTGATAGCCTCAGAAAAGGAATTCAAATCTCTCTCTCTCTCTCTCTCTCTTCTATGATATTTTATCCCCCCCCCCAAAAAAAAAAACTGAAATCAATATGTAATAAAGGCATTCTCACCTGCAACGTAGAATTCTTTCCACTGTTAATTCTTGGTCAAAATTTATGAAACTTAGATTGATTAATAAGACCACCAAAGAAATACCTTACTAATAAACATTGATTCAATTTTATTTCTTCTGGCTAAGAATGTTCCTCAAAAAAAGAAAATTGCAGACCTAGTCAAGAGAGATTTTAAAAAAGTAACTGCCTCTGTGTTTCCAAATTTACAGATTTTGCAGAGAGGAAAAAAAATACTCCTACAATTTTAACTTTAAGATTCCACTGTCCTTATAGAATCGCTCTCACCAAAAGAGAATTTTCCTCTTATCATGCTTATAATTTTCTCATTATCCTACCTTATGCAATATAACTGAACACCAATTGGAGCTATGATATACTCTGTATCATCACCTTTGCACACTTTCCTCTTGATTGAAATAAAAGCCAGTGTTTGGGAACAACGCACTGGATTCTTTTTTTAACATCATGCTGGGAAATGTTGAAAAGACGCCCTCCCCAAATTGTATCGTGTGATTGATTCACAGCTCTCAACACATAAATGAGAAGGGATTACATGGAAGTGTTTAGGTGCATAAAATAAAGCGTGATGGTGTTTCCAGTGTAAAACACTTCACCGCTGACATTACTAAGGTTTTAAAGAGTGTACTTTTCAAAGATTTCGCTTGTGGATGGGAGGATCTAGCCCCAAATTTGGCTGGGGCTCAGAATCTACCCAAGGACTCTCCTGTTAATTCTATATCCCATCAACTGATTGCACTTTTCTCATAGGCTGGCAAGACCCTCACCAGAGGTGGCATTCAGCAGGTTCTGACCAGTTCTGGTGAACCAGTAGCGGAAATTTTGAGTAGTTTGGAGAACCAAAAAATACCCCTTTTGACTGGAGATTTTACAGTGTCCTTCCCCTGGCACGCTCACCAAGACACACCCACAGAACTGGTAGTAAAAAAAAATTGAATCCCACCACTGACCCTCACCCTCAACTCAACCTTAGACTACCCTGCAACGTATTTGTGTGCAAGGCAGAAAAACACTTTATTCAACAGGAAAACTGTAAAATCTGTCAAAGGCAGTCTACTTGAGGATGTTTAATTTTTCTGACAGTGCAAATAACCATTTGACAAAACCGAAAATCTGTAACTGGAAACGGCAAACATCTTTAATTCACAATATGAAAGAAAGGAAAAGTTACAATGGGATGGATTCAGATTTGACTGTGCTTAGATCAGAACACTTTGAAGCCAATTAAGATCAAATTAAGCCCTACGTTCAATAGGTCTATGCTGAGGCTAAGGTGAAGTCTGGACCTGTCACCTACTTTATGAATCAATATGTCATTGTAGTGTTAGACCTATAACTGTAACCAGAATCATCTTTGCCACAGGAAAAAAATATTTTGGCATTTTTTCTATCACATTAAATATGAAGATTTATTTTTAATAATATGTCAATACCTGAGGATAAAGTGAACAGCGGCGACTTCTTTTGCGGGGACAAAAACTTTGGAGAAAGTAGAGAACAAATTTTAGCACAGGATTAACTCAAACCTCTACAAAACTACGAACTCACAAGCAAATTTTAGGAAAAAGTACAGAACAAATTTACACATTCCATGGAGGCAGCACTCAAAATTACACTACTGAAATTCATCACAAAATTGTCAATTTTCTGCGGACCAATTTGGGCTTGATTTGGGAATTTGGAGCAAGATACACTTCTTCCTCTATGAGATACAATATTTCTTTTCTCACCTTTAACCTCCTCCTCTCCCCATATCCAAATCAAACTAAAACTAGGTTCAATTAAGGAGCCTAAGGATTAATCCCTAACTCAGAAGAATTTGCCTCTCATCATAACCTATGTATAATGACGTGTTTAAAATAAGCATAATGTATTTCTGGCTTTACACATCATGCTAAAATCAATCTTTGACAAGCACAACTTTTTGGTAGCCAGTGGACTTCATGAATTTTGTAAGTTATAAAAAGTTATAAAAAGCAGGCAAGACTGTCATTTAGACAAGAGTATGGTTTTTAGTGTTTCTTCTTAAAAGTGTGGAAGGAGAGCTCTGGGTTTTTGCTCTAAATCGGGGCTCACCAAACTCTTCAGCTCACTTAACCCATCATGAAGTTTCAGATTATTCACTGCTCACGCTCAAACATGTAACATATGAATTTAATAAATTCTACTTCAAATAATAGTTCATTAGTTAAACAATTGATAGCCTGGTGATAATCAGTTCCCCATTTTCTAAATACTCTAAAGCCTACTTTATAGGGTGAGCTTCCGGCATTAAAACAGTGGAGTCCGTGCCACTGATTATAAGCAATGGTGATCTGTGGGAGATCAGGGGATTTAGGCATCCTTCATGGCCCCCTGGCCTCATGTTACCAGCTCCTATTATAAATGGTTCAACAAACTACCCAATCTGGATTTATTTATTTATTTGTTGGTTTCTTTGTTTATTAACCCACCTTTATTATTTTTTTATAAATACCTCAAAGTCCTTCTCTTAGTTTTTCCTAGGCCGAGAGAGAATTATTAGTTTGAAGTCATCCAGCTGAATCTCATGCCTAAGGCAGGACTAGAACTCCCAATTTCCTGGTTTCTAGCCTGATGTCACAACTTCTAGATCAAACTAATTCTTACACACACTCATATCTCTGAAATGAACAAATCAACTTAGCTTTCTTTCTTATCTGGATCTCAGCATTGTTACAGACCCCAGTTATTGTGTTTGGGTGTGCAGGCTGCACAATTGTATTTATTAAACTTCATTCCATAATTGCCTAGATTCATAAAACACACCATGCCTCATAAGCTATCATGTCTAAAACTATGTCAAGCCAAAACCAAACTAGCTCATTGTACCTTACCTTATTGTACAGATTAGACCTAAAAAAAGAATATCAACTGTTTTAGGAGTTACATTTGACTCTTGATGGCTTCAAGAACATGTCTATGTAACAAATACAACAAATATACACTGGGCAAGGGTATACAAGTAATTTGCCACTGCCTTAGGCATCCCTAATGAAAGGGCTCCAAATACTGTATATAAAACCATACTATCTACACATTGGGAATTGTAGGTTTTTAGTCCCACCGTAAACCAGAGAAGCTGCTGGAGAAACATCAACACAGCAGGACATAACAAGTAAAGCCAAAGCCAAATCTTGGAAAGTAAATTCTATGGATTTTAATGGATCAGGAAGGTACCAAAACATTAACACCAGCATCAGAAAACTGGGGTAAAAGCTTTCCTCCATCCCCAACCCAGCTTGCTGTTCATTCTCCTGGCCACCATAACTTTCCATCAAATCTGGGAAGAACTTTTTTTTCCCCCACTAACAAAAGTAGGAGAGGTGCCTGGGATTGAAGGAACCTTACAGGGTAAATTCAAGATGTCTACAAAAGGGAGGAAAATAAATTGCAATATGAGTGACTGTGTGGAATTTAAGCAGCACTCTTTGCTTACACCCAAACATTTGATTTAAAATACAAGCCACTAAACTCTTCAATTATACTTATTGTGTTTTCTTTTCTTGGTAGCTCAAGAAAAGTAGTTTTATTTATTATGGGATGATTGATTCCATAGAGATGTCACTGTGATTTACAAGCCCAGTTGAATGAAAGTTAAAGAATCTCTCATGGGTTTCAAGGAAATTAGAATCTTTGGCTAATGAGTCTGTGTATGCATCTTAAGAATGCAACATATTTGGTGCATCATTATCTTTCTTTATTGTATAGTAAGATAACAGATATGATTGGGAAATATTCTAAATGACTCTTAACATGACACTAAACCGATTAGTTGTACATTACAAAGTGTTCGTGACTTACAGATTAAGTGTATAAAAGAATAAAAGTAAACCACACAAAAGAATATGTAAAAACGATGGCTCTATCATTCAGATAACTTTTTTGGGGGGGAAATGATTCATTCCAGTGTGGAAAAGATTGTCACAAAATAGAAAAACAACTACAATTTTTTACTCTTCTGAATGACTTGAGTTTGTGTGTGTCTCAACAGGAGTAGGCCTTACAGGAACACAAGATAGCATGGAGTAAACCTTGTTTTCTAATTACGAATATGAGGATTATGTTATGATTTTGCTGTCTTAAGATCTGGGCTCTTTGTACAGGCAAAGAATTCCCAGCAGTGTAAATTAGACAGAGACAAATACAGATCGGGCACTTTCATTCATCTTGTCCAACATAAACATCCAAAAGTGTCTGTCTATTTATTTATTTATTTATTTATTTATTTATTTTTGGTAGCCAAACAAATGCACAAGAGGACCAACGTCACGCAGGTTTTCAAAAATATAAAGGGGGTGGGGAGCAGGGAGGATAGAAGGCTCTGGAGAAGAACCTGATCCTTGGGAAAAAATGAAGGCAATAGAAAATGTCTGGCAGAAAGACAGAACAGCTACAACTCTTAGTTTACAAGAATTCAGACTCAAGAGTTTCTGACTGACAATCCTGGTGAATTATTGTCCATTTGGTCACAGATTTAGCAGCCCTCTCCCCCAATCCCAGGAAACTTTATAATATTATATAGATAGCTGGAGGAGCATGGAATGCTTCTGGAAGGAGGAGTGGAGGGAGAATAGGACAACCCAGAAGGGGGCATGCCTGCACGAAAACCAAGAGCTGTAGAGAGTGACTTGTAAATCTGAGTTCAGAGGATCGACGACTTAATGCTCCCTGTATCAGATGACATGGCCTGCAGGGCACCAACTCAAGAGTACCATAAACTTTTGCAGCCATTAAGAAACCCAAACCTTGTCTCCTTCGAGTTATCCATTGCTCCTGATCCATACTTAACATGCACTCCTCTTCTTTATATTGACTTTTTTTTTTTGGGGGGGGGGGGGGG
>BHFT01029252.1:14619-41542 GCA_004320025.1 Laticauda laticaudata | reverse complement strand
TTTGGGGGGGGGGGCGGGGGAGGGAAACAAACACCACTACTCAGTGTGTTGCTTTTAAGAATAATGATCCAGAAGTTAAAACAGTGTCTCTAAAAAAGCGTAGGATAAGCCAATGACTCTCACTGGCCTCTTTATACCGGACAATCTTCTCATTGAAAACTTGAATCGAGTCCATGATTCGGGGAAAGGCGCCCTAAGCGGTTCTTAAATAGCCCAGCCGGAGAAACGAGCAATGAACGACCGTGCTGGTTCGCGCCCGCTGGGCCCTTTGCGCCGTCTCTCTCTCTCTCTCTCTCTCTCTCTCTCTCTCCGCGCAGGGCCTGGTGATCCCATGGGGATCCTGCGGGAGATTGCGCAACGTCGGGGGCGGGGAGGTTAGGCTTGGCCGAGCGGCAGGCAGGCAGCGCAATGTGGAAGATCGGTTAATAAGAGAGGAGACGCTGCCTTTTGATGTCTCTCTTTGATCTTCCTCCTCCCGCTCCCGCCGCCCATAAATGGAACTTCATTTTCTCCGTCAGACGAAAGGAATCGCCCCCCCCCCCCCCGCCCGCCGCTCGGCCCGAGGTTCCTGCTGCTGATCTTCGCTTCCCCCCCCCCCCCGCCACATGGCAGCAGGGCCTACCGGGTGGAGGGCGAAGGAGATCGGGGAATGGAAGGGGGAAACGATCGGCTACCTCGGAAGGACCGTTTCCAGCGACGCCGATCGCTGAGGCGTCCTTGGTCGGCGCCCAAAATGAGGCTGCTTGGAGCGGAAGAAAACGCGCGTTATCTGGCGAGCCGGGCAACGACCGGCCTGTGGACCCGATTTCAGCAGGAGGAGCGTTCCCTCCCCGCTCCGCTCCCCACAGCGGGAAATACGGGACTCTGCCACGTCCCAAGCAAGGAATCTGCTTCGAGAAGCCAAGTGAAGGAGAATCGCGGTTTTTATTGTACCTTACAGCCCTTTCCAAGCGCTTTACAGAGTCAGCATATGGCCCCCAACAAGCCAAGTCCTCAATTTTACTGACCTCGGGAGGATGGAAGGCCGAGACAACCTTGACTCGATAACATGATAATGGTGACGATGATAGGTTTCTTTTCTCCCCTCAGGCTAGTTTTGCAAGTTCTTTCTAGCGATCCTCTTCCCTGGTAGGCCACCGTCTTGGAGCAACATCGCTACCTCTCTCTAGTGTGCCTCTGAACCCAAGTTTTCACTCCAGACCAGAGGAAAAAGGGGGAATCTCTATTTATTTAGATGTCTATCATAATTTATAACCTGCAGGTTCCCAGCGTACCAGCCTGCAGTGCTTCATGATCTGAATAAAATAAACCATTGCTGATAAACGCACACAGTCCTTGAAGGCCAAGGCACAACATGAAATTGAAAATGACCCCCAAGAACAGGAAGGGTTGAGTGTAAAAATAAATATCCTCTTTTTATAATGCAGTTCAGAAAACTAGGAAGGATGAGGAGGGATAATCTGAAATTTCCCAGTGGTTTGCACACAGTTGGTGCCACTGACCAGAAAGCTGTTGTCCTCAGTAATAATATGGGTTGCCTTCTGGATTGGCACCCATAATAAATCCATGAAAAGCAACCCTATCGTAGGAATGAGACCACTTCTTATGCTCTTCATTGTTTGGGCAGCTCTGGAGTTTACATAAAATCCTAAAATCAGCCTAAGCCAGTATGTTCAGATGTTGATCTTGGTTGGTTTTGGTATCTTGCTGCTTAGCTGAGGCTACCTGTCTGGTTAAGTGACAGCAACTAGCAGATCTTGATAATCCCAGAAAGTTAAGCAGAGGCAGACCAGGTTAGTGTTTCCTTCGGAGAACATCAAGAAATATTTGGTAGTCTAGCCTAAGGCATAAAAAATAAAAATCCAGAAATAAAGCAATGCAATTTCTAAATAAATACCAAGAAAACTAGTATATGTACATAAATATGGCTGTGAGTCGTCAAGAGCTGAGGCTGACTCAAAAGAGGCTTTATTATAATTGTCACGCAACCAGCATTATTTCACTGGCTATATTGTGACATCATACTTAGCAGTAGTTTGATTTATGAAACAACATATTAGCAGCCAGGTATTGATATAATGCTAAACCATGCATTACAATTAATAAACCACAATAACCAGTTTCAATGATCAAGTTAACCCCAAACAGACAACCCTCATTTTGGCTGACTACAATATGTGATGGCCAGGTGGAGAAATTTTAATTTTAACCTACATTTCTGCAGTGTATTAAATAGTAATTCTAGTTACATACAACAGTAACTTGTAAATCATGGTTTATGATATAAGGATATTATACGAACCCCTCCATTATCTCGGTATGTATATCATACTAAACAAATGTGGTTGGAAAGCTAAACCATATTTAGATGTTTCAGATTGGTGGACAAGTCACAATTCAGTGCAATTTATTTCCTGCTGTCTTTCAGATGCTAAAAGTTATAAACCTCTGGCTCTTTAGTTTGCACTTTGTTGACAAAAAGGGTTGCTTCATCAAACCTGCTATTATTTTGTCTTTAACTTTTATTGACTTTATTATTATTTTTTTATTGATATGAGTTTCCCAGAATCACTGAGAATTGGGCAGCATACAGTTCAGTACAGTGGTCCTCAAACTTTTTAAACAGGAAACCAATTCACGGTCCCTCTGATTGTTGGGGGGCTGCACAAGCAGGATGGGTGTGGCTAGGTCATCCTGTGACCGGATGGGCGTGACCAATTTAGAAGTCCATTAAACAATACACACAAACTTTAATTTGTTATGCTCCTGAGGGTGGAAACCAAGTTAGGGAGGGATGCGACTGCTTTCTTTTGTGTGTGAGGGACTTCTGTTTGTCTGCATGTGTGTTTCTCTTTCTCTCTCGGCTGGGGGGGCAAAAACGGGCTCGTTTTTGGCCTCCCTAGCCTTCAGTACCACTCTGCTGCCCCAAAATGAGCCCATTTTGTTTGAAAGTGATTCAGATCATCCTTTCAGATTCTGCTTCATTGCATACCTTTCTTTGCCAAATTATGTAGCCTTAACTTGATCTACTACACCAATTGTATTGCACTCGGTATGAAATAAAATGCTGAAATTTGTGATTTGACGTTTGCTCTTACAAAAATGGTTACAAATGCAGTATGACAAATCAGTCTGTTTCTGACCCATCTTTGTTTTGCTTGTATCTAGCCAGCCGTTCAATCAGTGAAAAAGTACGTCCTGACTCATTTCAGTCTGAAATTAAAGTATGATGGGAAGAAAATCACATTTATTTGCATATGCCATTTATCTTTACATCTTTATTTCAGTGCGTAATGTTTGATATTGTTCACATTCTGAACAATTTTTGAACTGGAGGCTAATATTGAGGAGAATATTGAAATTCTCATACGATTCTCAAATTCTGTGAAATACTTTGTTTCTAGAAAATTGCAGGCTTATCAACAACTTCTCATGGCATTTAGAATGTATACATTTCAAACATAATGGAATTGGTATAGAATCCAGCAGAGAAGCCGGGTTTTGTAGTTCAGACTTTCAGACCAGCAAATAGGTCAACAATTATTCCTTGCAACGAGACAAACATAAATATGTTACCTAGTTGTTGGCTTCTTCTAGCTACATCAAATTATTCTGTAAAACGAAGTATCAACAAAATGTCCAGTGCTTGTTCTCTTTGGCCTTTTTTTCTCCTTTAAATATATTTTAAACCCAGGACTACACTACTGAGATTTTGTTCACGGTTTGAACAGTGTCACATTTAAGATTTTTTATGAGATGCTCAGAGTGGGTTTTGTTTTGTTTTCAGTGTAGAAGTGTGCATACATCTGGGCTACAGAGCTATTCCTTGTATGGATTTAAGGTGAAAAGCTGGTAAAAAAAATTTCATTTCCCCCCTTCCATTCAATTATGTTTAACTCTCGGAGACTGCCTGGCAAATCACCACTGTTTTCTTAGCAAGGTTTCTCTGAAGTGTTTGCCATGATTCCTAGATCTGAGGGAATGGATTGGCCCAAGGTTACCCAGAGGGTTTTGTGCCCAGGGCAAGACTTGAACTCAACTCACGGTCTCCAGGTTTGTGGCCTGATATCTTAATCACTACACCAAACTGGCTCCCAGAAATTCCTTAGAACAAGCATGTCAAACTCGATTGCATTGAGGGCCGCATCAGTGTTTTGTTTGACCTCAGGGGACAGGGTGGGCATGGCAAGCTCAGCATCATTCATGCCATGGGTACCTGTGGTGGTCCGGACGGGCCTGGGGGATCCTCCTGCATGTCTCTGCCAGTGAAAATGGAGCCCGGGAGCCCGAGGTCCATTTTCACTGGCAGAGGCACCCTGGGCCGGTCCTTCACTGTTTTGGAGCAGCCCCGCGGGCCAGATCTAAGCACCCTACGGGCCGAATCCAGCCCCCGGGCCTTGTGTTTCATACCCCTGCCTTAGAGAAATGACAGAATAAGAGGGAAGGACCCTAGCCAGAGTAATTGCTTTGCCTCTGAAGATAATTGGCTTAACCCAGCTCATCTGTCTATCTGTCTTAAATGTGGTTGGGACAAGCTGAGAGACCAAGTTGGGGAGATCAGGGTGGCCGATTTTTTCTTAGACAAGGACTACATGTGGCTTTTAAGCAGCGTTCCAGATGCTATTCCCCCCCCTCCAAATAAAAAAAGGAGTGGAGTGGAGCCAGGAAAACAAAAAGCATTTACAGTTGAATTTAATTGAAATTAAATATGTTTTAGATAGATACTCTTCAATCATATCTTCCACAGTTTCCTCTTCCTGGTCCACTAAAATTTATATGTCTGTACTGTGTTTAGTTACAGGCCCATGATAAATTGATTGCTACTACTTCAACCGAACTTTGGGAATTTCATCCTTTGATTAGCCATGTGGGAGCCTAGACAAAGCTGAAATAAGTGGGATCAGCAGGAGAAAGCAGTTTCCTTATCTTTTCCAATTTGATGAACAAATTGCATAACAAACTGCATAAGAGCAACAACGTGCCTACCATCCCTGTCCTATTGTTTCTTTTATTTTTTATTGTATTCATAACTATGTTTTTACTTATACCTATTATCTGGTAAGCAATCAATTAATCAATCGATCAATAACATTCAGAGGGCTTGGGACTTTTGAGCAACCTAGATTGGTTTTTTGAAACAACCTGATCATAGAAAATTAACGTGTCACGTGAAAGGCATGGTGGGACACTTTAGTAATACCAAATGAGCCTTCCCGCTGCTTCCTCCCACCGTTTCCAAAATTCTGAAGTACTAGATGAGCTTGCATGCTTTGAGAAACAAAAGAATTTCTCAAATCTCAGAAGTGAACAGACTGAGCCTTTTCATCCAAATGTATAGGTCAGCTTATAGAATCTTTCCTAGGTGCTGCTGAACAAAACCTCCTAGAGTGACTTTCGGACTCAGAAAATTTCTCCCAAACTTTCCATTTTGTCTTCTCTTTCCCCCCCTCCCCACTTTCCTGCAACCGTGCACACACATTTCTACTTTCCCCATTCCAATTTTCAGACATCTTTATCCACTCCAAAGCAGAGAAAGAGGTTAAAGGGAGCCCATGCTCCAGAGGTGTCCCAATGCAGTTTGGCTTGGCTTGCTCTGAACAAAACCCTTGTCCCCTATTCAGCTGTACAAACAGAACAGCTGTTGGTTTTACCATGGGCCACTGCTAGTCCGGCAATGGCTAGTGACCCAGAGTAGCTTACCACATATCTTATTGGGGAGGTAAAAGGGAAGAGGCCAGATTCATTGGCCTCCTGTGTTCGCCCTAGCATGCTTTCACAATCTACCCTTCCATAATCCCTGCTGATATCCTGCAATATTTCTGCTCTTCCCAGACAAAAATGAAGATGCGTAGATGATTATGACAACAATGCAATTTACAAAACCCTAGCCAGGGAGCTAAAATAAATGTTGCAATTATACATTGCAAATGGCTTTTTTGAAGCAGGGGAGCAGGAAAGGATAGGATGGCTTTCACTGGACTGTTGGAACAATGGTGAAATAGCAGCATGAGATGGATGAGGAAGTGGGCCAGAGAAAATTCTGACCAGGGGAACAGACTGAAGATAAAGGACAGCACAATAAGGATCTTTTGGCCCAAGACCAGGTCCTACAGTACCAAAATCCTTAATTTCTGTTCTGCTTTGCAGTCCAGGGACTATTTTTTATCAGGCGTGCAAAAGCTAAAATAATAGTTAATCCATAGGCAGCTGCTGCGATCTTATCTCTTTCTAGTCAAAGTGAAATTTAGGACTTGCTGTTTTTTCTGTTCACAGGTGGCCAGAAATGAGATATCAAAGCCTGTGTCTATAGTAATAGACAAGATATTGTGGGAAATTTTATATCAAAATATATTTTATTCATTATACTATCTCTTAAACATTAACAGAACCCACAATAGACTAGGAATCAGCTCTCTGCTAGATAATTGGCAGTCAAGCTGAAACTAAGCTAATCAAGTAAAAATAGCAAAAGGGGGGAAATATTTTACTCAGTCTTTCTTAAACCCCCAAATAAGTCACTCAGACCTAATCCACATGTCTTAAAGGAGAATGTATGTAAACACAAATAGAGTTATTTAAAGGGCCTGTCACATAGGCCGACGGATGCAAAATGTATGTAAAAAGGCCAGCGGCGGAAATGTTCAATCCGTTGTTATCTGTCTCAAAGTGCCCCAAATTTGCATAAACAGACGCGACAACAGGGAAGGAATGGACGGGAGGAGACGTAGCCAGGATTTAAGCGGATGCTCCGGAAGCTAGCGATGGAAGCGGATGGCACATCCGCAGGCTCCGGGGAGCACAGCAAAGCGGCAGCGCAACGGAAGGACGGATGCAGAGCGGATGCTAGCGATGACGAGAGATGCACGACGCCTAGCGGGATGCCTATGATGAAAGTGTTCACGCGCATGCGGGAGGGATAATTGCCATCAGGCCGGGATATAAAAGGATGCACTCGCAAGCAGGTCACCATTCAGAGGAAAGACCTGCTGCCAGACACAGCTCCAGCCAGCAACAACCATGGGGAGAAAGAGGAAGCCTTGCATCTGCTGCCAGCCCTGCAAGAAGGACAGGGCCACCACCCACCCCTGGCCTAACTCTCCTTCTGCTGGGGCTTTCTGCTGTTCGGGCTGACTCTTCTGGTGCTGGAGGTTCTGCTGGCGCTATCCTGGTGCTGGTGCTTCTGCTGGTGTTTACTCTGCTGGTCTGTCCTGTGCTGGTGCTTCTGCTGGTGCCTACTCTGCTGGCACTGCTCCTGGTGTGGTACTTCTGCTGGTGCTTACCTGCTGGCGCTGCTCCTGGTCCTGCTGACTGCTCCTGGTTCTGTCCTGTGGTCCGCTTTTGCTGCTACTGTTGTTGCTGCTGCTGGTGGTGTGGTGTGGATGGCAGCCCTACACTCAAAGCCCTCTGATGAGGCCAAATGATGCCCTGCCGAGGAGGAAGAGGCATATGTATGAACGAGGAGGAGGCAATACTCCATCGAAGGGGAACATGAGGCTAGGTGCTGGAATGGCTGAGGGAGAACGAGTATCTATTGCGGAAGGGACACATCTATTGAGACCAAAAGGAGAGGCTGCTTGGAGAGAGGAAGGGAGAGCCGGGCTACGCTTCGGAGGTGCTCTGGCTGGTGGAAGCACATGCAACCTGTACGGGCGAACCTCAAGAAATCTGCCGCGGTCAAGCTGACGGACCGAGAGACTATGTGGGCAAGTGCAGCTTCTGGAGGTGAGAATCGCCACCGAGGAGCACCACCTTCACAACCCTCTCTCTCAGGCAGCCGCTGACAGCCAGTCCTTCTGGCCAAGAGTCAGCTCCTGTGTCCAGGCAGGTATCTGTGGACGGTCCCACGATGGAGAACCCCCCGACAGATGCACTCCCGTGGCGAGCGGTGGAGAGACCTGACACAGTGAGCAAGAGGAGGCACTGCCACCAGAGACAACCCACACTCACCCCAGCTCCACCTCCCCAGAAAGCAGGCAGAGAGGCGGACCGGAGGGACAGAGCCACATTGTCCTGCTGAGGATCAGGGACACCATCAAAAGCAGCGTAGATCTCCTCTCTCAGTTGGTACACACCGAAATACATCCTCCAACCGCAAGCCCTTCCTCACCTACGTCAACCAGACCCTCCTGGAACGTCGATAACAGTACCAGGTGATCAAGGACAGATCACCGTCTTCTTCACAACCCTCCAGACCCAGTCTAACTGCTCCACCGTCCAGGTCTGCTCCTCCATCCAGGTGGAGGACACTGCCCTTCCAAGCTTTCCACGCCCTCACCTACCAAGGCTATGGCTACCAGGAGCTCCAGCAGCACGGCACCCTTCCCAGTCCAGGCACAGGTACATCGAACGCCACGGTGCCACCGACGCCACAGATGAACCCACGCCACAGATGCAACCCATGCCACAGATGCCACCGCGTCTCACCTCGTCGCTTGCAGACCAGACAGCCCCACTACACTCCTCCTTCCTCCACCCCACAGCCAAGCCCGGCCTCAATCTGTCATTGGTCTTGGGACTGACACCCCAGTCCTGGAGGAAGGATGGACTGAGGCAGCTCTCTGAGGGCTTCCTCAACACACCATCCCCTGTTGTCCTCTCGGGGCCAGGCACCCAATGGCGCCTCAGACCAGCACTCCAGCAGCAGCCACCTCCCACAGACCTGACCCTTCACTCTGAGACTATGGGGCAGCCTCAGAGTGACTGAGAAGATTGCCGAGACATGGGTTGTTCTGTTGACTTTATCTTGTCTTGGACACTTGGGTCATTTCTTTCCACGTTTGTTATTAATAAAGATTATCTTTGCTTCATACACTTGCTTCAGTTATTTTATCAATAAGTCTTGTGGAACTTTTCGTAATGTTTAAGCCTTGCATGCTTGTGGTGGGTTAAGAAGCGAGTGGATGGCAGGGATACCTTTGGGATGGGTAATAGCTGTGGGATGGGCAGGGATACCTTTGGGATGGTAGAGCTGTTGGATGGCAGAATACTTAGGATGGGTAATAGTGTGGGATAGATAAACCTCCAGTGCAAGCATAGTGGGACTGTAATGGTCCACCTCCCAGGTGCCAACACCTTCGGCCCTTTATTATCAATAACAATTAATCATTGATCCACACATTTCAACATTAAACAAACTCTTTATTAAATGCTGTTCATTATAGGCCCACCAAATACATGGTCAATCTCATCAGTTTGATGACAGGCTGAGAGAAATCCATTCAGCATCTACCATCCTGTCTTTGGCACTCCACTGCTCAGCTAGGGAGTTGCACCAGAGTTTCAGAGGTTTGCATGCTTCTTCCTTCAGTGAAGCTTGTTGGGGCCTTGCACATCTACAGTATCTATCAGGTTTCGCCCTTGCTCCATCCAGGCTCCATGTCATTGCCTTGTTGGAGGTCCACGCTGTTCTGCAACACTGAGTGGTAGCGGTGGTATAGTTGTGCAGGATGCCAGCAAGCTTCCACGATCTTCTTCACGGTCTGTGGGTGATGCTGCATGGTGGTGAGAAGTACCTGAACCTGTTGGCCAGGATTCCAAAGGCGTTCTCCACCACCGGCCTTGCCCTGGGCAGCTGTAGTGAAGCTCTCTCTTCACGGTGAGGCATCTGAAGTGCAGGACTTCATGAGGTAGGTTCTGAGGAGAAGGTGTCACCCCATGATGAATAGGGCACATTTGGTGTACGTTGTGGGGGGTCTGATCTGGGAAGCCCATGATGAGGTTGCGTTTCCAGCCCCTCCTTGAGTGATTGGGTTGTATACTGGCATCTGAAGATGATCCATTGCCTGTAAGCATCGATGAACTTGTAGTCAGCATCGACCATGGCGAAGAGGATATGCTGAAAGAGCCCTTGTAGTTGTGATAACTAGACCCTGACTTGGCTGGAGCTTGCAGGCCACATGCTTGCATCTATGGCTCCAACGGTGGTGGGGGAATTCATTTGACACCACTGCTCTGCACTTTCTTCCAGCCTTCTTCAGTGGAGGGGCACTGAGGAGGTCCTCCAGGTATTCTTCGATGATGCCTGCACCACTTCTCTGACCACAATGCTGATGGGTTGGGTGGCACCTCCAGCCGTATCGCATGCTCCTGTAGTGGTTCTGAGGCCAGGTGGCGCAGAGTCAGTGCTACCTTGAGCCCAGGTTCCAGGCTGGGCCGGAGGTTGTGCTCTGCTTGGTCAACTGGTCTCAGACGCTCCACAACTTCGTCAAACATGGCTGGCAGCATCCTCATGAAGTTCTGGAATGACGAGTGTCTTCTTCCTCAGCTCCACCATCGATTGTTTTACAGCCGTTACTCTGTCTTCTCACGATTCATCTTCGACCCAGACAATTCTTGGAGCCTCCTTTTTTCGCTAGAACAGTTGAAAGAGCCTGTAGATGGCTTTGCACTGTTTAGAACGATGGTGGCTACCAAAAGGGTGTGTAGATCCATTGGTGGAGATGACTGGAGTGTGGAAGAGCAAGAGCATATGAAGGCTGAAAGGTGCACAGCGGGCTGCTGACTGAAAGTGAGATCCAGGTGAGTTCCTCCCCTTTTTATAGAGAAATATAGGTTTTCGGTAGGTGTCCTTTTGCTCCTCTAGACAATCCTGCAGACATCCTTATATCTGAGATACTCCTATGCGAAGGTTTTTTCCGTTTTAATGCTTTAATGCGAGCTGCATCCGCTTTCATCCTTTCTCGCTCATGCGACTAACGTGCGTGGTCCGTTCCACGTCCGTTCGCTTCCTCCCTGTGTCCGTTTTCGCTGGAGCGGATGCGAGTTCGCGTGCGCGGAATGCTAGCGGATTAGCGACGCGTACGGATGACGCATGGAGTCTAACGGATGTTCCCGTTTGTGAGCAGATGCAGAATGGACACGTTGGATACATTTTCCGCTCAAAATTTGTGCAGCTCAAAACTTTTTGAGCGGATGGAACCTCAGTCGACGGATGCTGGACGGATAGAGAGATGAAAATGGAGGCAGTGAGTAAGAACAGAAGATCGCGGTTAAACCAATTAACCAACGGATGGCAAGTGTTTCTCTCCGTTTTACATCCTCTTTGCATCCGTTGGTGCAGTGTGACATGGGCTTGAACTATTCTTCCAGCAGAACTGCATGGTCACAAGAATAAACATCATACACCCAAACCCCTCACGTGTCACTCTAGAATCAGCATGCATATATTTCCAACACCCAGAACAAGCTCCCCTATAAAACAATGTTCCCTGTACCCCATTTCTCTGCAGCTGCCCCTAAAGGGGAATAGATATTTATCCATTCTTTGCAGCTGCCTGGATTTCATTTTTATTTATTTTTGCACAACCCCAGCTCAAGTTATTCTTCTGACAACATCAAGGATAATCGGAACCATTGCTTTCTGCAGGAGAAGTCTAAAAGCTCTAAGGGCAGGACAACCATTCTTTAGAATGCACTGGGTCTTTTCATCTGAACCTACTGAAGTCCACATTTTGTAGGACTTTGTAAATGAGATGTGGCCTGTCTCGTAGGTCTAAGCATGGACCTGTCTTCCCGAAATCTTTAGCTGTGTTTCAAGATGAGGGAGTCTTGCAAGGAAACAACTAGAAGAAGAGTGATGTAGTGAAACAACAAGAAAAAGCTCCCCTCTACAACTGAATAATAGGAGTGTATTAAACCATGTTAGGCTGTTTTAGTCTAGGAAGTGTGATTTGGTTTAAGGTATGTGAGGACGATGAAAATACATCCTTAGGGAAGGTCTTCAAGTCTCTTTAAATGTTGGCGTCCTTGAGTTTAGTTGCTTCTACTATGTGCACTTTGGGGAAAAGAGCAGTTTATTCCAGTCCCAGTTGTTTCCAGGATGGCTCATGGGGTGCTTAGATCTGGTCTATGGGGCACCCTGCAAAGAGCAAAGGACCGGCTCACAGTGCCTCCACCAGTGAAAATGGAGCTTGGGAAGACCATGGCCCTCCCGAGCTCCATTTTTACTGGGAGAGGATTGCAGGAAGCATTACAGCCGAAAACAGAGCTCAGGAAGTTTCGCTGGCAGAGTGCTTGGCCACCACAGGCATCCTCAACACAAGATAAGTTGAGCTGGCTGCACGCACTCTGTCCACACACAACCTGCCCTCCCAACGTCAAACATAATCCTGATGCAGCCCTCAATGAAATTGAGTTTGACACCCCTGAGCTAGACAACCGCAACTGGGACTGCAATTGTGTTGTGTCCAATTTTATGACCTTTGTTTGTTGCGGTTGTTAAGCAAATCTGGTTTTCCCCATTGACTTAGTTTACTGGAAACCCCCTGGGTTTCCATACATGCTGGTTGCCAAGTGCCCACATTCTGATCACATGGCCATGGGGTGGGATGTAATGCTGCGATCATAAAGGCAAAGAGTCACAGAAATGACTCACTTTTTTCCATTATGACTATAACTTTGGTCATTAAACCCGTGATCATAAGTTGAGGACTATCTGTAAAGCGATCAGATCAGAGCTAAACCAACCCCAAAAACGGTAGCATGAGAGGTACAAAAAACTCTCATAGTCATTTCTGCAGTCAAGATTTGCCTAACCAGCTGTGATTATGTGAATGCAGCTCTTGTGATTTGTAATACTAGATTTGTAGGTTCACTCTGTGCCAATGCACATATTAGTAAATTAATTGACAACCTGTGATGAAAGTAAATATACCTTAAAATGAAGCAGGAAATCAATCAGTGTGTAACACGGTCCTAAACTTACCTCTTTGGATAGAGAAACTGCAAATGCACTCTTCTTACTCCTGAGCAGATAAAGCTGATCATCTGTTGCCCCCCACCCCCACCCCCATGTTAAAGAAAGGCACTGGAATTTTTTTCAGAGCAAACTTCCAGATACACTGCTTAATTTTCTTCCTTTTCCCTTCATGCAGTCTCTGGAGAAAAATCCAGCCTTGCATGCACGCACATACAAACACAATTTCTCATACACATCATTCCCCTTTCCCCCCTCCTTCTCCTCCTTCCACATCAAACAGAATGTAATTGGTTGTGAATTTCCTCTGGCAAAAATCAGTAAAGTCTGTTGCTCGTACAGCAAGTCAACTGCAGCAACAGCACTTCTGATGTGGCAACCTGAAGATTTTTGGATGCCTGTTAGGGCAAGGATGGAATCAGCTTTAGGGAAGAGTAAGGTCAAGCCCCTGAGCCAAAGTTTGTAGACTTTCAAATGCCTGTGGAAAAGATAGGTCACATCTGAAGAAGACCGAGAACTTGTTTTGGGAGAAAGACAATCAGGCATAGCCTCGGCATACTATTGTATTTTCTGGGGATAATCAGAAAGGAAGGCATCACTTTTGGTGGTCTTGCTTGGCAGGACCTAGATCTCACCAAGGCAAAACCCTACCTGTGCACAGAGTTCTGTCCACATAGCCTATATCGGTTCGGACTAGTTCAGCCAAACCGGTAGTAAAAAAAAAAAAAAAANCAGTAGTAAAAAAAAAAAAAAAAAGGCTCTGATCAGCTGAGAGGAGAAAAAAAAGCAATCAGCTGAGAGGATAAAAGACCAAAAAGCGCAAAGGTGGGTAGGAAGGAGGGTCACTCCTAGCTTTGTGTTTTTTTATCGTCTCAGCTGATTGGCTTGTTAGGGGTGTGTGTATTAGGGGTGCACACACACTTGCAGGATCACCCACCAAACTGGTAGCAATTAAGGTAGGATCCAATTACTGCGATGTACGTCTTCTCAAAGTAGGTATATCTAAGCTCCAAGCTGTGCCTTCTGCAGTAAAACAATACATTAGAACCTAACCATGAGAACAATCAGCCACTGGAATGGTTTGCCTTCAGAAGTTGTGGGTGCCCCTCAACACTGGAGGCTTTCCAGAAGAGACTGGAGAGCCGTTTGTCTAAAATGGTATAGGTCAGGGCAGTGGTGGGATCCAATTTTTTTACTACTGGTTCTGTGGGCATGGCTTGGTGGGCGTGGCAGGGGAAGGATACTGTAAAATCTCCAGTCAGAGGTGGTATTTGCTGGTTCTCTGAACTACTCAAAATTTCCACTACCGGTTCTCCAGAACTGATCAGAACCTGATGAATGCCACCTCTGGGGCAGGGGTGTCAAACTTGATTTCATTGAGGACTGCATCAGGGTTGTGTTTGACCTCAGGGGGCCTGAGTAGTGTGACCAGGGTGGGCATGGCCAGATCAACCTCACTCATGTCCTGGGCGCCTATGGAGGCCTAAGTGTTCTGCCAGAGAAAATGAGCTCTCAAGGTCCGTTTTATTTTTATTTTATTTATTTTGTCAAGCGATTATAAAATAACAGGTATAAGTATAACATAGTTATGAATACATGAAATGGATACATATAAGAAAAATAAAAAGAACAGGCACGTAGGCACGTTTGGTGCGTTATGCACACCCCACAGACCTCTTAGGAAAGGGGTGAGGTCAATAGTAGACAGTCTAAGGTTAAAGTTTTTGGGTGTTGGGGAAGAAACCACAGAGTCAGCCTAGAGTATTCCAGACAGTGACCACTCTGTTGGCTGAAGTCGTATTTCCTGCATTAAGTTTGTGCGGTTAACCTTGAGTTTGTATCTGTTGTTTGCTCTGTATTATTATGGTTGAAGCTGAAGTATTCATTGACAGGTAGGATGTTGCAATGTATGATTTTATATACTATACTTAGATCAGACCAAAGGTGGCGAGTTCTAGATTTTCTAGGTCTAGAATTTCAAGTCTGGTGGCATAAGGTATTCTGCAAGATTTTCAGCTGCAACAGCCTCTTGCAATCTTCTGCCAGTGAAAACAAAGCTTCAGGAGGGCCACACACGGCCCTTCTGAGCTCCGTTTTCACTGGCAGAGACACCACGGGCCAGTCCTTCACTGGCAGGGCAGGGCAGATCTTCCTGGGCTTCCTGGCTTTCCAGGGCAGCCCTGCAGGTCAGATCTAAGTTGTCTTTGGTTTGAAACCCCTGTCTGGGGGTTCCTGCTTGAGCATGTGGTTGGACTAGAAGACCTCCAATGTCCCTTCCAACTCTCTTATTCTATTATTCACTACTTGCAGCAAGCAGGAGAAACCTTCAATGTTCATATCAGGTAGACATTGAAGCAATTGGAAATATGCTTTTACACTTTAGTTTCTTAATGACACAAGAACCTCAGTGTCACATGAATAAACATTTAATACCAGTAGCGCTATTTGCTTAGGAAGGCAAGGGAGAAGTTTGGACAACTGAATGTAGAGTTGTGCCCATTTTATACTAATTTTAAAAATACAAGAAATGTTGCCTGATGTAATCTGTGCATCTATGCATAAAATTGTTGGGATACCCTTATCAGTGTACATGCATGTGTGCACACCCAAATACAATTTTGAAATAACTAAAGAACGGAGCAACTAAAATAGATGTTTCTGTTTTTCAACATCTGCTAGCTCTGGAGAAGAGCAACAAACCTCAGATTCTTGAAAAGCTGAATATCAGTAGACACTTCTCCATCCCTAATGGATGCACTTTTCTTAAACACATAGGAGTGATTCTACACTTGCCAAGGCAGCTCTCAGTGCATGAAGGGTAGAAGTATATTTTTCTGATGCAGAGAAGGATCATCTGTCTCTTCCTATCTAGTCAGTCCAGAGCCCCTCCAAGCCAAGTTTGCTTCCATTCACTTTTGGGATGGGGTTGGTTGGGAAGAGACCAAGCTTAAATCAGCATGTTTTCTTCCCATCCATAGGGGGAGGGAAGGTTCCAAAGAGGTGATGTCACAATGACAAGGAAATGAATTGCGGAGCCATCATCTATCAAAGCTGCGGGATCAAAGAGTCCCTGAGCCTATAAGTTCCCATTTACAGCTAACCTCCCTGAGATCCTGCATGCCCATGTTACCGGAGCAACAGCACACTCCGGAGGATGCTTTGCATTTTTATTCACACCACATATGTTTCCACTCTAGGACAAAAATAATATGAAAAGTCTGTGAACCCAAATCTCCTTGGCTCAACTCCCTCTCCCAATTCTGTCTCTCTCACTCACTGATATATGGGGGTGGCGGGGGTGGTGGTGGCAGGAATCTACACTCTCTCCATCCCATCAAGCAATCATTATTTGTATTCCTCGATAATCCAGCAAAAAATAAATAAATAAGATGCAATTAACCAGCTTGATTATTTGGAGAGTCTTTGTAAATACAGTTCTTTTGCTGCTAACATGAATAATATGTTCGAAGCAACTTTCAGGAAAGACAGAGTGATAACCTTTGTGGGTTTGCCTGGGAAGGAAGAGCTGAAGGCTTCAACATTATGGTGGTCATCATCAAGCCTCCAAAAACAGAGGAATTGCAGGAACATAGAACATAGAATAGTAGAGTTGAAAGGGACCTCAGGGGTCTTCTAGTCTTGAACAGGAGACCCTACACCCATTTCAGACATATGACTGCCCAGTCTCTTTTTGAAAGCCTCCAGCGATGAAGCACCCACAACTTCTGAAGGCAAGCTCTTCCACTGGTTGATTGCTCTCCCTGTTAGGAAATTTCTCCTTAGTTCTAGGTTGCTTCTCTCCTTGATTAATGTCTATCCATTGTTTCTTGTCTTGCCTTTTGCTGCTTTGGAAATTAGTATTTATTTTTTGAAAAATAGGGTGTTTTTTTTTAGGATGCATGGTGTTAAGTCTTCTTCACTTTACTATCGAACTGCAGCTTCTCTCATATCAAATCCCATCTAGGAGTGAAAGCTGCCTTGGCTTTGGATCTTTGAATACCCTCCCGTTGTTTTTCCTTGCTCCAGGTTTTCTCAACTGTTCTTCATTGATAGATATGCCTGCAAGAAATAAGCAATTTTGAGCAATTTTCTCCATCACCGCCATGGTTCCCAAGGCACTGGGAGCTATAGCACTAGAGATCTACAGTATGAGAGCTGAGCTGAAGAAGGCTATTCTGTATAGCAATGCATAAATAAATAGTCAGCTGGGCTTTCCCTGTTGCCTGGCTGAATCTAAGCCTCAACACACACACACAGAGAGATACGCATACACACACAAACATTCTGCTGCTGAAAAGCTTACTATCTGATACACTTTTGCTTCCCCCAAATCCTTTTCTAAATTGGAGTTCCCACAGCAGAAAGATTTTCTGTTTGGTCTTTAATATTTGAAGTCGAAAAATATCTATGTGCAGTTGCCTTGTATCAATGTTTTCTTCCTGGGCTGAGTTTGCAGTGTGTCCTTTCTTTCTTGTATGCGCTGTCTTTTTGCAGTGTTACATCAGGACTGTTCTACTCCTTGCTTGATTGTGTGGAAATTCTAACCAACGCCCAAAGTGTTTGCATGGGGGGGGGGGGGGNGGGGGGGGGGGGGGGAGTTTTAAACTAAACTTGACACAACTGTATATATAGCTGGATCAAAATTCTTTGGGCTGAATCCAGATGCAGCTTTAAAAGTAGGAGTGGGGGAAAAACTCATTTGGTTTGAATTTTAATATAAACTGCCTTTAATTTGTACTTCCTGGACTAATAGACAAACTTAGAACACAATTAACATGCAGCTTTCATATTCTCCAAATTTAACAATGCAGTTGTTAGATTTTTAAAAAAATGTTCAGAAATGCAGCGATTTTTTAGGAATTTAGGAAGTTGGTAAACAAAAGCAATGCATGGAAAATCCTTGAGAAAAATATATGTATAATAAAAAGGAAGACATAACAAAAACTGCCAGGTGATATGAAAACAAGCAGCATGGATGTGTCTACAAAAAAAGGTGAACATTGTAAAAAGCTACATTCCTTCATCCATAAGATGGCCAGCTGAAATTGTTGGGAATTATGTTAGTCTTAATTATATCAAAGAAACGTTGCGAAGCATAGCAGTTTTTAAGCATGTGGGGTTTTAGCAGTCATTCAGGAGCAGTTGCTTATGTTAAAAACACACAATAACATTTTTTTAATGTTCTCTCAATGTTCAGTAATATTGGAGAGGGAAGAATAAAAAAGATGCAGATGAACTGAATGACCTGAATGGTGAATCAAATTCTGTGGCTTTTGAAATTACTACAGGTCAGACATATATGACAAGTTTGCCTCTCTCAGATACTTCTGTTTTGAAAAAAAGAAAGAAAAGAAAGAGAACTGAAAGCATTTTAAAACTGCAGAGTTTTACAAGGTACAAACACATGCTTCTTGTACTCCACTAACAAATCTAGGAATTTCCCTATTTTGTTATTATATGGAAAAAAAACCCAATAAATATTCTAATCCTGACTAAACAATTGATTGATTGGGCTTACTTGTTCTGATCAACTGACTTTCCCCAAATCCATAACTTGATTGAAAACAGGTAGACAGACAAAATCAATATAATGTTGCTAGCTACAAATCAAATCAGAGTTAAAAGCCATGCATTACAATAGATCAACCGGGAAGTTAAACTGTTTGCACCAGAAGTGAACAATGAAACTGAATAATAGTCACTGTGATCGTCTCCTAAGCTTGAAGAAAAAACATCAAGTTTTTACTGACTTTGCGTTGTGATAGGGTTGTGAAAACCCTATCACAGCATATGGAACTTTATTGTCCATAATGGCCAGAATTCATCCTGACGTTATTCTCAGAGCAGTTCAGAGCAAGACAAGCACTTTATGCATCCAATTGTAAGCAGTTCCACTTATTATTTTGCATTTTTACTGGCAGAAAATGGAAAAGCATTTGTGGGATATTCTAGCTAAGGTGCAAAACACTTAATTGGCAGAGATGAGGAGGAAAGATGTATATCGCTTTCCACCCTTTTTCTTTCATTGGCAGAAAGAGCTGTGGTCGCAAGTGATATATTGAGACACTTATGATTCCCCTCAACTCTCAAAGAATTTGGCTGAAACAAACCAGCTGCCAGGTTTGGGTGTAAGCTGGTAATCAGGAGGGGTAAAAGGAACAGAAGAAGAGCCAACCCAGAAGAGAGAATGATGGGAAATATATTTTGGAGCTTTGAAGTAAGAAAAAAACAATGCATTATATGGTCCTTTGGGGGCTTTAACAAACTGGGGAGGATGAAAAATGGATTCTCATCAAAGCAGGAACTCACGGAAAGTCCTGGTTTTGCTCTGCCTCTCTCTCTCTTCCCTTCCATTATTCAAGTCACTGCTCATTTCTTGGGGAATTAGTTAATTAACCTGATTGCCAACTCTGCTGTTGTAACCAAGCAGTTTAGGGGAGAGGAGCCCAACTCAAAAATTCCTGATATTACCCAACTATTGCTCATCCAGCTGTCTGAAATGTTTTATAATTCTAATCCATCCCACCCGCTGAGATCTGTTGAAACAGATATATTTTACAGATGAAGATTCCTGCTAGATTTCTATGAATGCTCAGAAAATTTCCAATGTGGACAGATATTTTACAATGACATTTTAGAAATATATATATATAACATATGAATTAAGAAAATATATTTATATATATATATATATATATATATATATATAGTAATATATATATTATTCGATATTGTAGTATATATATATATATATATATTTATAATATTATATTATATTAATTCCAATAAATAAATGCATAAATTATAGCCACAAACAACAAAAAACTTCCAGAGGAAGTGGATGAATCATTTCCTTATGACATGAGAAGAGAAGAAAAAAAGTGAATTTTCTTCATTCAATGTATAAAAATGGTTTTGGATCAATGGAAAATGTTCTTAAAAAGAATGTTCAACTGTTTCAAGTTTATGTTTTTATAAATTTATTAAAATTTCCCAGCTAAGTTAAGGGCTACTAAAACCTTTTAAAAGTTGGCATCTGTACAGAAAGAGATGGGGCAAATTATCTCACAATGCAACAAAATGCTTAATGTGTTTTCCCTAAATGTTTACAATTTATGGACATCTTTCTTTTTCTTCTCTATATTGAAAATATTCTAGGAGATACAAATTTCTCCTGTAGGCTTGGGTTGCTGTAATTTGCCAACTCAAGATAAGACAACATTGGTGCAGAAAACAAATCTGCACATCCCTATATTAGGAAGTCCTTGTAAAAATAAATAAGGTTGCAGTTCTTTCTAATGCTGTCCTTAACTCAGAATTGGGCTCTGTTACATTCAAGATACTTAGCTTTGCTGATTAGAAATATATATGTTTTATGTTTATTTGTTATGTATTCATATATTAATTTCATTTTCAATGAAATGTTGTATTCTACATATTATATATATTTTTCTTTTTTATCTTTAATAGTTTTAGTATTAAAAAGAAGATACTTAGCTTTGTATTCTGTTGAATCTAAAGTTAATTGATGGCATCTCCCTCAAATGAAAAATATAAAAAATATAGCACAAAGGTGTCCGTAATAAGAATGGTTTTGTTCTTTACAAATTAGAATTATTAACTGATGATTATAAAATAATAAATAGTAAACAAAGTATTAGATTTATACAACTATAAAATTAGAGGGACTCAGGTCTTAATATTAAAGACTCAGTGAAAGCAAGAATCTAAAGGCTAAAGGTAAAAAAAAATCACATTCATATTGAATCCAACTCTGCATTTGGAAGAGATTGGCTTTTTAAAGAAGGGTGCACAATTTTTTCAGATCAAGGGTTGTATTTTAAAAGTAGGGAAAACCTTAGCAATGTGGCCAGAAGAAAAAGAAAAATGCAGCTTGATTTTATTTTAATATTAAACCAATCAAAATGGTTAATTTAATATAATTAGCAGTTAAATAGATAGAATTAAAAACTTTTATCAAGGCTGTTTCCCACATGTTTAATAATTATCTCCATTTGTCACATGAAATATTAAAAGTCAGCAGGAAATGGTGTGCGTGTGGGACTTTGATGGCTGCACCGAATCCTTGGGAAATACACACTGGTTCAAAGCATGTCTGTGTGGCAAATATCTGAATAAGAGAAAATTTGGGGAAACAAATATCCTATCAAGAACAAGTTCATGAGGTGAATTGCCTCAAACTGATTTTTGGGGGATCTTAAATGAAACCCATTTTCCCCAACTTCCAATCCCTCCCCTGCAGGTCTTGGCCAAATTATAATCCTGTGGGCGTGAAATTTCCCCAAAACTGAAACAGTATTAGAGAGGGAGAATATTGACAAAAATGTGATTGTTCCAACACCTGCTTATTGGTATTTAGAATATTAAATTAAGCTGTAAGCCTTCAATATAAGGAAGGGCTTCAACTCCCAGAAGTGTGTGGACTTCTGAATGACAAACGACAATGATGCCAGCAGAGGAATGCTGAGAACTGAAATCCACTCATCTAGAGAGCAAACAGGTTGGAATATTGTACTTGGACTCACCTGTACTGTGCAGCCTATGGCACTCTCGGACAGCCTTCCCAATCTGATTTTAATCCAATCTTCCCAATCTGCACCCACTAAATATTAACACGTACTCAGTACTCAGATCTCTAATTTAACATCTAACAGTTGATGAAAGTTGCTCTTGAATCCATTGGATATGATGGAAAGGCTAAATCTGCTCTCCTTTCTACTAGTATCAAATAGAACAATGGTCATGCCAAAAACTTTTTTGGGTTCAGGCCCTTTGGGTTACTTGCAAATCAGAGGTAGTATAACAGAGTTGAAAGGTGCCTTGAAGGTCTTCTAGCCCCAAATCCTACACCATTTCAAACAAATAATTGTCCAATCTCTTCTTAAAAACTTCCAGTATTGGAGCAACCAAACTTCTGGAGGCAAGACATTCCACTGATTAATTTGGAAATACAAGAGTATCAATCTCTTCCATCACCATCATATATTAATGGATTTTCTTCCCCTAATTTGTCTGTCTGTCTGTCTGTCTGTCTGTCTGTCTGTCTGTCTGTCTGTCTGTCTGTCTGTCTGTCTGTCTGTCTATNCTGTCTGTCTGTCTGTCTATCTATCTATCTATCTATCTATCTATCTATCTATCTATCTATCTATCTATCTATCTATCTATCTAAAAGTGAAATGCCACTCACACATCATCACAAAATCTCCAGAACCATAAAGCCTACAAACTTAAAATTTGTCATGTATGTTCCTCTTGGCTTCTAGGTGCTCACTAAGAAAGGATTTTTCGAAATGACCATCAGAGCATTAATATTTCATATTTTATTAACATACTCTGATGCTAAGGAGTTCTACACCTCCTCCCCATCTGAAAAGGAATCTGTTTCAAAGGCCAAACACAAGCAGAGGAGAGGAGCTTCAGTTTTACTTTCACAGCAGCAACCAGCTTTAGAATAGAACAGCTGAGCTAAGCCAAGTCCAGACTCCCTGCTGTCTCCTTCTTGCTCACACAGCAAATACTGTTTCAGTTTCCAAACAGCCCTCAACTCCCTCACACACTGCTAGGACGCTAGCCAGATGAATACTGATGGATGCTGGTAGGTAGAATCCCTCTCCTTATTTTCCTCCCCAAAAACTAAGCCTGATTACACAGTTCTGTAGCAAAGCATGGGTATAGAGCTAGTATATTAATAAACAAAGGAAAAGGGGGGAAATGGAGAAAGCAACAAAATGAGAGTCATGCTGCTGAGTTGAAAATGGTACTTTCTTGGCTTTAAACAATGTTCCCAAGGTTGTCCACAGAATCCAACCATTTTATTATGTATAAAAAAGAGCAGAGCTGGCATCATAATTCTAGTTTGTCATTTGCCTCTCCTTGACACAGTCATGCAAACCCATGCAACCAAGCAATATGGCTATGTGGAAACCACGAGGATTGGATGTCTGTTTTTCATCAGTACTTTCAAAGCTAAGGCTGATCGTTTCAGGAAGCAACATATCTGCTGAATGCAAATATGGCTGGCCTGTAAACAGAGCCAGAATATCCTTTTGAAGGGGATATATTCTGGCTCTGTTCGCAGGCCAATCATCCTTCATCTTTTGAAGATTTGCTGCAGCAAATCAAGAGGAACGGTGGGATACTTTGAATAGAGGATCCACAATCTTTTTGAGCCAATGAACACATTTGGAATTGGATGTGAGGGCTGCTCATATATCAATTGGCAAAGAGTAGATGTTTGTTCTCCATGTTTGTGGGTTGGTTTCTGAACATTTTTTTTACCAGGTAGGTAACATCTTCAGTGGAATTTAGAACACCAACACTGGCATTTCCTAAATTATGTTGAAGATGTTACCTAGCCTGGTAACAAAACGTTCTGAAACCAACCCACAAATTTGAAGAATGAACTTCCACCCTCATCCTACACCTGAGCTTCTGATATTTGTCACTATTGCAAACCAAGAGGCAAAGCCCACCATTTTGTATTTGTAAAATGACTATGAGATTAATACAGGCATCAATACAAATGCAAGATGCAAACTAGGACAAGTTGCTTGTCAAGTGTCATGGTTGCTATCCATGACTAGAGACTCAGAGTGTAAATAGGCCAGTTTAATTCTGAGTGGATTTGAACAGGGGAAACTCAACTGTGGCTGCAGAAACCTGAAAAGAATTTTGCTTTGCTTTGCTTCTCCACCAGCCTAACCTTTTCTCCTGCTGGGGGGTCAGCTTTCCAAACTCCATAGCATCATCTGAGCAGTCTCTCTCGGCAGGAGGATGGTGTATGGATGGGACATTGGTTCTTATTTCCTTGTGGCACCTTAAACACTACCCAATTACAGTTACATCTGTAACAGTACAAGGCCCACAATCCTCAGCTCCATGAAGAACTTGTCCTTATAGTAAAGTATAATAAATATATTTACAGGGGTGAAAACAATGGTGGGGGGATGATGGTAGAAGGGGTGACAGTTTTACCTTAATGGTTTTGGTGAAGTATGCAGGGCTGGCATTAAGGGTTGATGGCTGACAGTAAGGTGCTGAGTGCTGTAAAGAGTTCTGTAAACCCTTTATAAATCTAGTTCATTTTATTGGCTGTATTATTAATGCAGTCTTATCTTGAGAGGTGGGGGAGATAAGAAATCATGAAAATCTTCATCTGTTTGCTTTTTGCTACCTTCCCTATCTCCCAATTCAGGATCATCTACAATCTATGACTTTTCGGCAGAAATGTCTCTTTCACAGACTACTTTTTTTTAAAAAAAACCTCAAATGCATGCAGTATTTGTGATTATTCTTTGTGATTATTTTCTCAGCGTAGGCTTTGAAAGCCGCTTGTGAAAGCCAAGGGAAATCATCAAAACCATAAAAATAGCGAAAGTTAGAATATTTTGGCATGCGATGCGACACCCAGGAAACTATAGCATACTTCACTTAATCCTCCAAGGAAAGATTGAAGGCAAATGTGGTCCAGGCAGAAAAAGCACATCGTGGTGGTCCAAAATCAAAGGACTGGTTTGACGAAACTCAACAGCACTTTTTCATTTGTGTCTCTTGATAAAAACAGGCATCGCCAACATGATCACCAATGTACGATGACAGATATGGAAGAAGAAGGAGGTAGGAGGAGGAGGAGGAGGAGGAGGAAGGAGGGAGGAGGAGGAGGAGGAGGAAGGCTTTGAAAACATCACCTTCCTCAAAACTGTCTCGGTTGGGCTTTGTAAAAAATAAGAATCCCTGTGCAGTGTGATTGGAAGGAAAGGGCATTAGAGATGCCATTCAAGGTTGCCAACAACCTTAACCATAAAAATCCTCTTTCCCCTCTTTTTTAGATCACCTGTTGCTGTTATTCCCTTGAACTGGCAAGTCACCTGCTTTAGTCAAGCTGGCAGGCAGTGAGAAACCTCTACCAGCCTTTTTCCGCCTTGTCTTTTCTTGCCTTGCCCCATTGGGTAAGAAAGAAAAGGCAGGTAAATTGCCAGCCAGAGGGGCAAGACAGCTTTGATATCTCCTGGCCAGGCAACATCCCCTCCTGGGTTATATAAAATTGCCTGGCTGGGTGTATAGAAATTCTTTTCTTGAGCAGCAAATTAATTTTGCAGCCCACCATATTCAGCAGGTTCTGACCAGTTCTGGAGAACCCGTAGCAGAAATTTTGAGGAGTTCGACTGGAGATTTTACAGTATCCTTCCCCTGCCACACCCACCAAGCCATGCCCACAGAACTGGTAGTAAAAAAAAAAAAGAATACCACCACTGAGCCCACCTCCAAGTCTTGGGAAGAAAAGCTGCAAAGGAAGATATTGTGGTTATTTGGCTTTCATTGGATTTATTGGGACTGCTTCTTCATTTTCTTCTTCTTGGAAGCACAAAATATTTGCATATATGCCCAATCTTCAGCCTAGCTGCTTTGCACATTGTAAATTGTGAGATCCTATCATTCTTTTCTTCTTTTTTTGCAAAAAAAAGTTATTTTAAAAGTTAGTTTTTAAAACAGATGATTCTAATAACCATACAAAACATAGCTACGGTCACTATCCATCCCCATTTGTATGCCTTCCCAATATTTTGAACTGCACATCCCATAATTAACTGGGCTTTTGGCCATACTGTCTATGGATTAGAAAATAAGAGGAGCCTGAGGAAGACTCCTCAAAAGTAAAGCTCACAGCCTAAAATATTAACTGGTTAATTCTATTAGGCTATATATTATTACTTGTAAGTCCTATTGAATTCAGTGAGTTTACTTTAAAGTAACCACAGTGGGCTATGCTACAGATAGTCTTACAACTACACCAAAGACCAGCATTTCTGTTCTTAAACAAGGCATTTGATAAGTGAGTCATACCCAATTTTACAGGCTTTTTTGCCACGATTGTTAAACAAATCACTGCCTTTCTTTATTTTTATTTATTCGTTGCCACTTATTTTTATTTGCCACTTATCTCACTATGGGGCTTACCAAAATAAAAAGTTGCTAAGTGAATCATGCAGTTGCTTAGTGCAAGAGGTCCCCAACCCCTGGTCCAACCTCTGTGGACCGGTTCTGGGCCATGGCATGCCACAAACTGGGCTGCACAAACAAGCGAAGTTCCCTCTGCGAGATGCAGGCAGCACGCGAAATCACATACACCCGGTCCATGTAGAAGCCTCTCTCCATGGAATTGGTCCCTGGTGCCCAAAAGGTTGGCTGCTGGGGGGGCTGCTGGTTTAGTGAACCTGGCTTCCCCCATTGACTTTGCTTGTCGAAGGCCAGCTGGGAAGGTTGCAAATGGTGATCACATGACCCCTTGACTCTGCAACCATTGTAATGCCGGTTGCCAAGAACCCAAATTTCGATCACTTGGCTGTGGGGAATGCTGCGATGGTTGCAAGTGTGAGGACTAGCTACAAGTCCCTTTTTAGTGCCATTGAATGGTCACTAATTGAGTGGTTTTAAGTCAAGAACTACCTGCATATTATTATCATGTGCCTCTTCAGTCTAGAGTAGGGAGCAAGCAAGAGCTAAACAATAGTAGCAAACAGGCACTTCAGAGCCAACCCCCTCCCCCCCCCCCCCCCCCNNCCCCCCCCCCCCCCCCCCCCCCCCACATTTCTTCTGTATGAGCAGAGCCTGTTTTGGAAAGCCTTCTATTTAACTGCTGAGACGCAGCTTCTCAAACCGAGGCCAGCTCGCTTGAGAGAGCTCTGAAGGCTCCAAGCCCAAAGTGAGAACTTTGAAGCAACAAGCAGGCAAGCAGCCTGCCCAGAAGTGGAGGTGGCACCGTAGACCACTGATCAGCCTTGCAGGAAGAGCCACGCTGCAATCTACAGGCCAGAGTTGTGGGTGGGGGTCAGGCCGGCAATTCCCTGTCAATTACAACTGATGAAGGGAATGACCTCTGGCATCCAGGCGGCCGGTTGGAGCATCTGCGTCTCAGAGCTGAAGGAGGGGTGCCGGGCGGGGAGGAGGGGGGAGAGAAGGGAGAATGCCGAGGAAAAAGGAAGGGAAGGCAATCTGGAACCCATAAGCTCCCTTGATGTTTGCATTATTGTGCACGGTTGTATTGGTCTGCACGCAGTCCCTCCCCTCAAACTCCCTACCCTATCCGTAAAGGGCTTTAAGAAACTTTTAACAATGTCCCTCCTCTCTTTGAGCCCTAAAGGAGGGGGGAAAGGAAGGTGAATAAGCAGATCAGTGAAGGTTGGAGCAACCCAAAAAAAAAAAAAAACC
>BHFT01029252.1:2766-14613 GCA_004320025.1 Laticauda laticaudata | reverse complement strand
AAAAAAAAAAAAAAACCCACGTTTGAAGCCTTCCAAATCTCAGCTCTTGGGGAATCCTCGTCCTGGAGTTTGCTCAACCTGGTTGGCTTACATGCACTGTGGCCTACGAGGTCCAGCTCCTCATCCTGTGTGCGGAAGGGAAAGGGAGGCCGACTTGGAGAGGATGAAAGAGGAGAGCATGTGCCCAGACTCACCGGAGGGCAGCCTGGGGACCAGCGAGGAGGAGAGTGAGAAGGTGCCCAAGAAGAGTCTTCGGAAGAGGAGCCAGCTGGGTAAACCCTTGACTTCAGCCCCTCCAGAGTACAGCAGCAGCCCGTTGCCACAGGGCAAGCGCAGCAAGCGCAGCCCCGTGTCCCAGACTTTTGAGGACATGCACACGCAGCGGGTGATAGCCAATGTGCGGGAGCGTCAGCGCACCCAATCGCTCAATGACGCCTTTGCTGAGCTGCGCAAGATCATCCCCACCCTGCCTTCGGACAAACTCAGCAAGATCCAGACCCTCAAGCTGGCTGCCCGCTACATTGACTTCCTCTACCAGGTCCTGCAGAGCGACGAGCTCGACCACAAGATCTCCAGCTGCAACTACTTGGCCCACGAGAGGCTCAGCTATGCCTTCTCAGTCTGGAGGATGGAAGGGGCCTGGTCCATGTCGGCATCCCACTGAGGTCCAACAAGCAGGTATGTTTCCTCTTGCATCTCACTCCTTTTTCTCCCCAGCTGCCTCTTGTCCTTTGCCAGGATTACAACTCCCTCTGGAAAATTCCAGTGGGAGAGGACAAAGCTCCTCTTTCTGGCTTCAGAATCGGGATGTAGCACTTGACCATTAACACTCCCCCAAAGAGAGCAACTTTGACCATGTGCAGAGTGTCTTTCTTCCACCAGGGAACAACTCAGCCAACTTCTCCACAGCTGGAATTAGGAATAAGTGTTTCCAGGTCCGAAGACCTGATCTCCAGATTGACTTGAGATCCTGGCAATGTTAGGCTGCAACAGACAGGCAATTGGGGGTTTTTTTGTTTGTTTTTTCGAAGAGAGAACCGAAAGTATTATCTCTGGAAATTCTGCTTTCACTTTTGTTCCACCATCCCCTGTCAGTGTAAACCTTCTTAGCAGGTGAAGGCAACAGGTTGGATAATAGAGACCCCATACCAAAGGCTCCCTCCCTGACATCTCCCCAAACAAAAGAACCTATTATCGTGAGTTTCCAGTCTGAAAATATCTATTTCTAAGCCTTTGGGCAAAGCTCCAAGCATTGCAGTCCTAGGCAAATGTTTTTGAAAGCAAGCCCTATTAAATTCAGTGGGAATGGCTTCAGAAAGAACATGACACAATTGCATAGCATGAACATATCCACGGATTTCTTTTTCGTTTCTTTAAGAAGGCCCGGTTTTGTTGGAAGTGATTTAAACATGTCCTTTAGTCAAACTGTTCTGGAATCACAGCATCAAAACTGATCAAAAGCCTAAGAGAGGGGAAAAAAGGAAAAAAAAAGCTTTGCTCGAAGGTCTCTGCCAAATAACCTGCATTTTTATTTGATCTGCGTAGATTTACTTTTAGGCACAAAATATATCCCTCTTTGAATGCTTTATCATTTATATAGTCTTTCTAGAAAGCATTTTATTGCACAAAACGCTGCAATGCTCACTTCTAAAACAGAAATCTACATTCATCCAAATCTCCTTCAAATTATTAACTATCGCCCTATCTTTCACATGTCGTTTATATAAAGGTCTTTTTTACACATTTGTTGTTGTTTTTTCTGGGAGAAAATCCACTGTTGTCTCAATATATTGATAAGGAGTAGAGGTTGATCAAACTACAGCTTTCTGCAACTCTTGGTTCAGTGGAGTCTTTCTTGTGATCCAGAAACACTGTGCATTAGAAATCGCGGGACTTGTTGGTTTGATGTAAACAAAGAAGGATCTGTTATTCATTTCAAATATTAAGACATAGCCACAGACCTACACATAGATATAGACACAGACAGACAGACAGATTTAAGGGATCATTAGAATTCTTTTGTTTTGGTTGCCCAAGCATTTAATGTAGATTAAATTCAACACAACTTAGAAGTGTCAATGACTTTAAATCAGGACTACCTAAATACTCATCATTTTTCTGCTTTTGATGAAATGCTAGTCTAGGACATTTTGTTGCCTGAAGCAACATACAAATTCCTGCTCTGTTTTCTTGCAGGATCAAGGATTTAAAACCTACCTTAGCTTTCAGTTGCCTTTTGGAAGGAAGTGTTAACAGGCCTTTAAACTTGTCACTGCCTAGGAGTTTACTATCCTGAAAGGTAATCCCATCCTGAAATCTGCATTGTTAGAAATAAAGTTCCACAGCCAGTAGAATGAAAATTATGCAGGTATCCATGCATGAGCTCCGATAAATAGCAAAATGATGCACAGCATGGTAAAAGGCATATACAATGTGCAACCCAACTATTTAATAACAAATAAGTGACATAGGATTCCACATTAAAGAATGAAGTCTGTAGTTTGATACATACTTACACATAAGCTGAATTTACCACATCCAAAAGCTACAGTAATTGCATAAAATGATACTATAAATTCTATAGTCAAATCAGGCATCTTTGTAGATTGACTATTTTTGGGGTGTGTGTGTGTGTGTATGTGTGTGTGTGTGAAGAACTCTAGAAAAACTATGTAAAATAAACAAAAATTCCATTAATTCCTCACAATATTTGTTTATATATTGTTCCCATTCTGTAACTTTTTAAAAAAATCTTCCATTTCCTATAGCAGCTTCCAACACCTTCAAAAAAAAGTTCTGATTCTGCCCCACAGTCAAAATCAGAAACCATCCAGTTTTTTTTTAAAAAAAGCAAATGCAGAATTTTTAATATACAATAGGAACAAATATTCATTTTTGAGTATGCTACTCCAAAGCTGTGCTAACTTTTTGCGGAACAGATTGATAGAAAGATAAGTTTATAGTGCAAAAGGTCTGCCCCCGGAAAGATGCCTAGGGAAAATGTTTACTTCAAATTCAAACTGCGCAGGTTTGCCAAAACTAGGAATCTGAAAGATTGAAATTACTCCTCTCCTGCCTCCCAATTTTTTTCCTTGCCTTTCCTAAAGGGGCAGTTGACATTTGTATCATTTGTATCAAACCTTTGATAATGGCCACTCACACAAGAGGGCACTTTCTAAACCACCAGGTCACATTGGCATATGCTGGAACATTCTTCTTGATGTGTATGACCCATGCACTGCTCAAAATTAGGAACAGGGTGGGAATAAAAGAAAATAATTAGAGCCGAGGGAAAAGGTAGCTACTTTCCAAGATTGATTTGGGTAGAAAAGAACCTGGTAAAGGAGAGAATTCTATGGCTTGTCTCTCCCATGAACTTTTGATTCAAAATGTCTCTTGATGCCGCTTCTGTGCTCTCTAGAACAATAGTGATATCAGATTTTACTCATTCCCATACAGTATATTGGGCAATCTGCTACTCCAGGAAAAAGGTGCAGATAACTGTCAAGCCCAAGAGCACTTTTCTGACCCTTCAGGATGTGGTTAGGTCCTATTGCAAGTAGATGGGTCAAGACAGTATCAACCCATAAGTTGGTTAAAGTTGAATCATTCTCTCCTCCCATAAAAATAATCCCCGAACCAAAACAAAAATAGATCAGTGACCAACAATTTGCTCTAGAACCACTCTTTCCCCTCGATTTTACAGTTTTCATTTACTTTGCATGCTGCATTTTTAACTCTTTAAGAAATGCACATCAAAAGCATATTGATGGGTGGATATAGGTGATAGACAGAGAGACAGACAGACAGATAAAAAAAAGAGAATGGAATACAGGCCTACTCCCAGGCTTCTAAACAAAAAAGTTACGGCATCCATGAAAAAGTCACAGGAAGCTAAAGAGGAAAAGGAATGGAGAAAAGTGAGTTCTTTAGGCTTAGAATTAAATAATAAATTGGCATTTGCATGCAGCTCAAGCTGGAATGTTTTCCCCCACGTTGCTGGTGTAGAAATTCGTGGCCTTCTGTTCAATATCTGCTGTTCGACATCCCTCCAACAGGCAGGTAAGAGATGTGAGCTGCTTGTATTTTGTCCCTCACATAAAATAAGGGTCTTCCTGCAACCTAATCTAGTTACATATACCATGCAAATATAATTGTACCCAAGCAAGTTCTTCCACTTTGCCTGGGTTTAACATTCCCATCTACACAGAGCAAGGCTTCCAAAGAAATTTAATTTGGCATATGAACCCCAGCTTTCAGTCCTACTCCAATTCATGTATTAAACCTAATTTCTTAATAAACAGTATGGGAAAATAAACTGTATGGGAAATCTGATCATTACTATTAAGGGCATTTGTTGTTTTCTCCACCTTCATACTCAGAGAAGAGAAAATATCCTAATCATACTCAAGGCAAGGGAAAGTCCAGACTTTTTTGGATTCTGGAACTGCCAGTGTTTATTTTTGTTATTATATCTTTGTTGATACAAAAGGCAACATCTAGAAAATTTTTGCGTGGAAATTCGATTGCATGAATAGACATTTTCCATTGTTTCAAAGGCAGCATTTTCAGCAGATTGCTCTCTAATCTACATTGCCACATAGATCCCTGTTTAGCACACAGTGAATCTTCATTTGTCCATCAGCATCTGTTTGGTTTAGTGGTTTGGGTGTTGACCTAAGAAACCAGGAGAGTGTGAGTTCTAGTCCTGCCTTAGGCATGAAAGCTACCTCGGTGACTTTGGGCCAATCACACGCTTTCATCCCAACCCACCTCATAGGGTTGTTGTGGGGAAAATAGGAGGGAGTATTATGTTCACTGCCCTGAGTTTCTTATAAAGTAATAGAGTAAAACCAAATAAATAAATACATCTAAACATGTCATTTGTCCTTGGGGAAGATACGCACTCATTGGGAAAACACACACATTGTATATGGAAAGTCTTACGTTCTTGCAGTCAGGTAGGAAAAAAACATCCTATCTTGTGCTAGTATGTGTTAAGCTGAAAGACTGGGGAGACCCAAGTTCAAATCCAGTTTTAATCATGGAAACTCACAGGGTGAATTTGGGCCAATTATTCTCAAAAAGGAAGCACTACATCTGTCACCTTGAGATCCTAGAGGAAAGATAGGATATAATTCTAACAAATAAATGCACAAATCAGGAAGCCCTTAGAAAGTCACTTCTCCTGATCAAAGGAGACCACATTCTAATCTGTTGGATGAAGCCATGTTCTCATCTCTTATATTTAGCTTTAATTCAGAGTTTTGGAGCTCGCATGGGATACCTTCTCAACAGATGTTGTTCTTGGGTCTTCTTGGCTACCTGAGTGGATTTCTGGTTGTCCAGCATACTTTCAACCTTCACCCACAGCACCTTCATAGTTACATGCCTTCATTTCAATTTTACTGCACGGCATTTGCATTTTAGAGTTCGCTGTACCTAATATACATGTATGGCTATCCTGTGTCAGTCCAATAATTAATTCCTGTTCAGATAAATTTGGAATTGAAGGTGACTATTGAGGATATCAGGTCAAACCCCATGTTCAGCATGGGGATCCAAATTAAAACATCTCAGGCAGACAGCTTTCTACTCTTTGCTTGAATGCAGCCAACAAGGGACTGATTTCCATCTCTCTTTAGCTACACAACTAGATTGTGTTTTCATATTATATTTGTATAACTGTTAATTAGATAAGTTAAATCTGTATGCAAGAAGCAAGACTTTACAAACAACATAAAACAACAAATATGAAAGCAAGCTAAATTTGAACATCAAGTCAATCCTACTTGCTAGGCTATAACAGAGCACAGGGATAAATAAAATATTTCTCCATTATATAGTAAGTCTCACATTCCAATGAGTGACCAAACACATGAAGTTCCAGGATATAGTTGCACAAGTTCTATTATTGAGAAACACAGGAAGATGATTGATAATTGACTCAGACCCTTAATTTCATCTTGTCCACTTTGTCTGTAGTATGGTTGAAGAATATATTTGGTTTTTTTAGGACAACAAAGAGGCCCTAATCTTTTCAAAAGAGCAAGGGCAAATCATAATGAAAAGAGAACAAAATCCTAGCTTAGGCTAGGAATGAATAATAGTATAAGAATTAAAGCCTTTCACACATAGCCTCCCCCCTGCAAGATTTCATTATTTTAATAGTATAATTTCATGAATATTTTTTCCCAATTATTATGACTATTAGACTACTGGAAGTAAGCAATCCTTCCTGATCTGCGATAAATTACTCTTAATCTCAAGTCTACCTTCTGATTTTTCCATGTTCTCTGTGGAAAGAAACCTTTCCAGGATTCTCCAGTGTTTTCTCCAGTGCCAGGGGCTGGATCAGAAACTTTTGGCATGGACTGTAACAATGACTTTTGGCATGATAAGTCACTGTGACAATAAAGTGGGCTTCTGTATTCAATTTTAATTAACTGATTAACATTTTTGTAATCTCTTCCTATCTTAATAAACTAGATTGAAAAAGCACTTACAAGTACGAAGTGAGTCCGAAAAGAGAAATCCTAAGATGCATGCTAAACTGTTGGGGAGTACTGGTATTTATATAAACAGAACTGTAGTGCTCCCCATTCTGTGATTTGTTAAAAAAAATAGTACAGTACTATTAGTACAGTTCTATGTATATCTGCTGAAAAACCCATATGCTATTCCATGGCCACTAAAGCTAAGCTGCAAAAAAATCTGGCAACCGTTAGATGGCAGCAAAAAGGTCAATGCTTTTCAACAACCCTTTGATGTCAACTAGTGGTGCTTTGGATTTTTGCAGACCCAGAAGCTTAGGCTGACTCCTTCGTGTGCTTAGGAGGTAGGTTAAAAATTGATAATTCTGCTGAAAGAGACCGGAAACATCTTAGTAGATTCACACCTAAGATCATGCCTCCTCAAGGTCAGGTATAGCTGCTATGCTATATAAATGATAGATTACTTAAAGGAGTAACTTCTAGCCCTGCTCATTCTCTGCATTATAAAGGTAGCAGCCCATATTCCTTAGGTTTAGAGATTTTTTTTAAAAAAACTATGTTCTTCTGCACTTTACACTGAAATAAGTGGGTCACAGGTTATGAAAACAAGTTAATGCAGAAAGCACAGTTTGTAATAAAATATATACATCTGCATACTCATCATATTATTCCCTTTCCCCATGCTATGCAAATCTCAGAAAACTGATAAAAATAATAAGCAAAGTAAATTTATGCTATGAAATAAGAGAAAGAAGTATAGTTAAATCAAGTTCACACAAACACCATTCACTTTACTTCCTCTTATCCTTCTGTCCTTTGAGAAAACATCCCTTCTCTCATTACATCTATAATGTACACTGAATCATGTGTTGCCTTTTCTTTAATCTTCTCACTTCTTTTTTTTTTTGAAGAACTTGTCAACTGCAACTAGCTATGATTTTTTTTCTTTTTAAAATTCTTTTTTTATATTCTTTATTGATTTTTAACCTCCCTCCCCCAAGATTAAAAGATAAACAAGCAAAAAGAAGTTGTTTTAAAAAATGAATGTAAAGTGCAACCAAAGATTGTTTTTTTAGATTGTCAAAACAGAATGAAAGATCTTGTGGAACTTTGTTTTTGATATGCGGTATCAACAGCAAGATTTTTATGTGCACAAAGGTGAAAAAAACTTATTAACATCTATAAGGGAAGAATGCACGGTGAAGCTGATGGAACTGGCAGAGATTGACAAAATTGACAGCTTTGATTAAAGAAAAAATCAACTTTATTTCTACTTGGAAACCACTTTTGGATTTTTGTGTGAGAAAGTGAAAGAACTGAAATGTTAATTTTTGGATTTGATAGGATTATACAAGTAATGCAGGCAAATGTTAACCTTAGAATAAGGGAGTTGAAAGAAAGAAAGTTGAAAGTCATTCTTTATTTTTTCTTTCTGTTTCCTTTCTTTCTGTACCTCATGACAGTTTCAGTCATTCGCTGTTCTGGTCAATTCATTCATCACTGTTAATTCCTGATATTATGCCTCCCCCACCTCACCCCCTCATAGACACCTCTTTCTTTTTTTTCTAACTTTCTTTTACACAGCTACTTTTGGCCCTTTCAGAAAAAACATCCATTCTTCACAACTGCCCACATACTGTCCACAACCTTCTTATCACCATGAGCTTATCTTAAAATTTCTCTGCCTATTCCCCATGTTCTAGTAAATCTTTTTATCAAGTAAGACACATTTCACCTACTTAAATTTTCCTTGTTTATGGAACTTGCCATTTGCTTTATCCAATGCATCTACTTTGATCTCCGATGCATTAGTTTTCAGCGTCGTATACCTCACCGCATCATACAATTTGCCGAGAAGCATTGAAATCTGCAGTGGCCAACATGGCATCTTCTACATACACAAATATGTGCATGTTTATATCTGGAATGATAACACCTTCAGTGCCACCCCAAGCATGTTTAAACTATGCAGAAATATCTTAAACAACCAACGGTAAATCCTACAGCCTTGTTTTTACTCCCCGCTCAGTGATTCCCCATATTGAACCGTTGCCAAGCATTGTCTGTATATTTTCACGCAGGCTTTATTTTCACATTCTCATCACACTCTTAAGGCATTCAGCAGCCCACCTTCCATTCGGGATCTGTGTAAAACATTTCATAATTCAATTCATAATTGCCTTTATTGCACGCTTCCTCATTATCAGCAAACATCCAATTTTATCTCTTTATGAATTTGACCCTGACCATTTTTAGTAATGATCTCCAAGGGTTTCACCACATGAACTGCAACCTTGATCGAAGATAGATTTAAGTGTTTTCCTTAGTCTGCCACTGATGTCTTTTTGGAGAGACTGCAGACTTTCTTAAGAAACAGAAGGGAAGGCTGGGTGGCTATCAGAAGCCCCTCTTTGAGCATTTATCTTCCATACCTTATTACCATAGCACCCAAGAAACAAAATTATCTCTGGCCTTCCTCTGGCCTTATCTCTTAGCCACAAATAAATAAAAAAAAACAAATTTGGAGCAGCTCCTCTGATTACATGTCTTCTGTGTTGAACTGAACTCTTGCTAAAAAAAAATCATAGTTGGTTTGATTATCCTGTCAGCTTTATATTCAGCCTTACATTGCTCTGGGGAAATGCTGCATCTGAGACACAACGCAAAGAGAGATGCATTCTGCAGGGACAGGGAATGGAAGAGACCATCATTTTAGATGTGGCATTTCCCACTGTCAGAAGTGCAAGCTCCTCTTCGAATTAAGTCCACCTCCTTGTTTCTTTTGAATTCCCTAGGGGTAGAGAAAAGTCCGCTGTGCAAACTGTTCGGTTTCCTGGATAAATTCAGTTTGTACTGAATCTTCAACGGAAAGAAATAGGCCCTGTAAAGAAAAACCAGTTCAAGATTTATTTATATTCTAGGCATAACTAGCATGTAGCTGAAAGAATATGTATTATTTATTTGTTTATGACATTGATAGACCACCAAAAATCCCTGAAGGACTCTCAGTGATTCACAAGATAAAATAACCAAAACACAATAAAAAGTAAGCAATTAAAAGATGCACAAGCCAATTAATCAGCACAGAATACTAATGAGATAAGAAAGCCAATTTATAACCCTATAAAATGATATCACACAGCTCAAACATCTTCCAGAAGAGCTCTATGTTCAGCTGCTTTAGAAAAGCACTCAAAGGGAGGAACCAACTGGGAGGTCCCTGAGGCTGAGGGCCACCATCAAACTTCAGTCTCTCTCACTTCCCTAAAGTAGGGGACTGTTCACAGATTTTCCTGGCTACATTGAACTAGTTGAGCTGGGAGAGCGAGGTCCTGTAGATATATAAGTGCTGAACTAGGTAGAGCTTGATAGGTTAGTACCGGCACTTTAAATTACACCTGAAAAACTGTTGGCCACCAGTCATACTGTATAAATGCTATCCTGTCAAATGATAGTAAGCATCTAGGCCATTGTGCTTTGAACAACTGCAGCTTCCACAGGGTCATCATCACATAAAGTTGTAAAGAGCATTGCATTAGTCTAAATGGGTAGTGACAAGGGCGTAAGTCACAGTAGCAAGGACCTTCTGCTTAAATAAGAATGTGGTAGCATATCAACTGAAGCTGGGTGAAGGTTTCCTTGATTCAAACCTTCCATCTGCTCTTCCAGCAGGAGCCATGAGTTCTGGAGTCCCCAAATAATAAGACTTCCTCCTTCACAGTAGTGCCACCCCATCAACAGGTATTACTGGGGCAGGCAAGGAACTGACAGTCAGACAATAACTCCGTCTTACTAGGATTGAATTATGTAGAATTTTATTGAGGAATATAATGCACAGCATAGAAAAACACAAATTTGTCCTTGTGCAATCAAATCAGTCTCTTTGATGTGTTAAATTCTTGGTTGTTGCTTTTTTTTAAAGTTTAAAATTTAAAGATAGTCTCACAATGAACTGTGCGGTACAGATCACACCTAACTTTAAAACAACAATTAATTTTATTTATTTTATTGTGATGCCTCTCAAATGCCACTGGCAATTGAAAGCAGCCCTTTTCACTCTTTCTCTAAAAGGCAACCCCAAATGTCTGAGGACAGTCTGTTGCTAAAGTAGAAAAGAACATTCTGTGCTTAATATTAAAAGTCTTGCCATTCAGTGGTGGGATTCAAAAAATTTTTTTATTACTGGTTCTGTGAGTGTGGCTTGGTGGGCATGGCAGGGGAAGGATACTGCAAAATCTCCATTCCCTCCCCACCCCAGTAACCTGCATTCCAGTTCTGTTCTCCTGTGCAGGGCAACAAAAGAAGACCCAGTTGATCAGCTGGGACTCGGGAGGCAGAGAATAGAAGTCAGAGATGGTATTTACCAGTTCTCCAAACTACTCAAAATTTCCGCTACCGGTTCTCCAGAACTGGTCAGAATCTGTTGAATACCACCTCTGTTGCCGCTGTGTAGGTTTTTTTTTTTAATCTCCCAGAGCTGTTCTCAGATAGATTATGAGTTATAGATAGTAAAAAATAATTGAATATTTAACTGAAATTAAATTGCAAGTAATGGAATAGGACCTGTGTTTACTTACATCATGGCTTTTACTTTTAGGCAAGTAAGCTATCAAGATGTTACTATAGTCAGGGCTAAATATGGCATGGGAATCAAGTTGCCTTAGCAAGCATAAACACATGCAGAGATCCCTTTGTTTCTTGATAATGTTGGCTACAGGCCAAGTCTGTTTGATATACTTGGTACCCGAGTACCAAAAGCAGATGAGACAATCACTCCAAGGGGACTTTTTAATCATAATATTTCTTCTGATTCCTGGAGGAACTGTGCCTCCGATAACCAGTCACAGAAGGAAGTAATAGTTGCTCTCATATCCTGTCTGACTCTCAAATAGCACCAACTGGAAGAAGCACCGGGAGATAATTCAGCCAGCCAAATGCTGCTGGTAAGGCTCTCCACTTAAGGTAGAATAGGGTTCCCATCCTATGCACTAATTGAAACTCCCAACTTTTAGAAACTCCCCCCTCCGGAAATTGGAGTCTCCTTGGGGATTCATGGTGGAGTCATTGATGCTGAATTAGCTTTATAATGCACTTTTTTTTACCGTATTGTTTTCTGTGCTATTCTTATTTTTATATTTTTATGCACAGTAATTACAGCTGCCAATTCTTTAGCTGGTGTTTGCCTTCATATGCATCAAGTTCTTCCCAAGAATGTAGGATGTCGTAATGTATTGGCATAATATGTGTGCCGGTCCAAGTAATGTGGCCTTTTGTAATTGACAGACAGAAATTTTGTCAATGCACAGTTTTTCTAAGTGCTGGCCAAAATTTATTATTTTGGGGGGGGGGGGGG
>BHFT01029251.1:0-27476 GCA_004320025.1 Laticauda laticaudata | reverse complement strand
ATGGAGCACCCCCGAAATTTTGCTCGTCCGCTGTGTCCTTTTTGCATACATTTTGCATCCATCGGCCAGTGGGACCTCGCCTTTAGACAGAGAGTAATGAGGGACATATTTTGAGGTAACACAGTAGGAAGGAACCAGAAGGGAGGAGTTAAGAAAAATAAAGCAGATTGTGTACAGAGAACTCATGTGTTAGGAGTATTATTACAAAATACGACATCCTGCACCACAGAGGGGTGGTTGCCCTCTCCGGGTTCTGGAGACTTTCCTCAAGCCTCCAGAAGGGTGAAAATGGCCTCCCTGCCTCCAGAGGCCTTCCGGAGGCTGGGAAAAGCCCTTCTGGAACTTGGGGGGGGCATTTTTCACCCTCCCCAGGCTCTGGAGGTTTTCCTCAAGCTTCTTGGAGGGTGAAAACAGCCTCCCACAGGCTCTGGAGGCCAGTTTTTCACCTTCCTCAAACCTCTGCAGAGGCCCTGCACTTGTCTGGCATCCAAAACAGGCCACGTGGGGACTCCTGGGAGAGGCATGGTGGGGTGGGCTGTGCCAGCCAAGTGTGGGATTTGCCATTTCACCAAACCAGCCATAAAATTAACTGAACCTCTTCTTCAGGGAGAACCGGAGCAGCCCACCCCTGGGTGTTCCCCAAAACACCTAGATACCTGCTTGCTCTCAGTGGTCTCAATCACATTTTGCCTATTGAGTTTGGCCTTCTCCATAAGCCTATTATATATACATTGCTTTGTTCACAACTGCAAGTTAAATCATGTTTTTGTAAAGGGAGATTTTTCTCTTCTGCTGCCTCAAGAACTATTCTGTGACTCAGCTGTGAGAAAGATCCCAAAGATAACATTTTTCCTGTTGGTACTCCATTCACTATAGAAAGCACATCTATGCCTCATCTGCACTACCAATCATATCAAACAATGGCCTACAAATAATTCATTTGGGGCAATTGTGAAAAACCTGAGGGACAAGGCTAGATTTGTATTCTCTTCACAATTTTCCCTATACCCAGACTGACAGTCTCGGTCATGGGTGTCAAACTTGCTGCATCATGTTGCCATCACATGACATTTCACAGTATTTTTTCCCATTCATGAAGGCCTGTGCATGACGCATCTGGCCCGTAGGCTCCCAGTTTGACATCCCAGGTCTAGGTAATAGACTCATTTTGCATTGGTGTCTTGCCCCCAGACACATACAATATGCTTCCCTCTACTGATCAGATCAGCTTGCCAAAGGTCCTTTAAGACCATCAGAAGAAAGTTGGAGAATTCTGACTAATGCCAAAACCTCACAAGGCACTTATATCTAGATGAGGATAAAAGTGGAATCTATTGAATGTTTGTGGTGTTCTTGAAGGGAATAGTAATAATAAATAAAGAAATGTAGTAAAATATATTATAGCATGAAGTAGAGAGTTACTCTATAGGCATTTTTATCTTGCTGTTAGGCATTTGTTTTCTTGTATATGAAGAAATATTTCTGTTATTTATCACTCTATAGGCATTTCTTATCTTGCTGTTGTAAAAAAGATTTCCTTAACCTTTCACTTGTTGTATAACAATTATAAACACATGCCTGCAATCAGTTACACCCCTCTTCTTTTAAGACACATGATTCTCCCATCTAAATCAATCTGAATCCATCTAATACATTTCACCCCCATGGGAAGGTAATGGTACCTCTCTGGGAATGTAAAGATAAACATTGCCAGAGTGAAATCTATCTGTTGCAGGAAGATGTAAATCTTAGTTAGATTACATGACTAGAGATTTACAAGGTAATTAGAGAACTAAGAACAAGGACAGGGCATCTTTCTGTATTTTGTAGGATTTTCCTCCCATGTCTCTTGTGATGTGCTAGGAACTTCTTCCCAGATCTTTAACTTTGATCAAAGAATAAAAGTTTGCTTTCTTTGATTTACAAGCCTCCATTTAAGTGTTTGTTTTGGTTCATTTTTACCTTACATTATTTTTTTTTAAAGAGCTTTTATTTTTTTAAAACAAACATACACATACAAAACATAAAACCATCTTCCATTTTATATACATACAGTATGTCAGTTGATTATGAATCTTTTGTGCTATCCTTTTGTAGTCATTACTCACAGTTTATATCAATTTTCACAATTGTCCAAACTAACATTATTACCTTATATTATTGTATCGGTTATTAACTAAATCCATCCTGACTAAAACTATTTATTCCCATCATGTTTATACGAGATATTCCAAATTTTATCGTGTTAAAAATTATGTATACTTTCAACCAATGGTTAGTATATGGTCTATATTATGTTTTGATATTCAGTCTATAAATTTCTATCACAGAATTATCTAGTCTATTACATTACCATGTCTTTTTATCCAACCATTGATAAACAAATCCCATATTCATCATAAAATTGTTTACTCTTCTTGTTCTCTAATTTCAAAAATGTCAATTACTCATTTCAGCACAGTCCATAATTTTCTAATAACTTCCTCCTGCATAGGTATTTTATCATTTTTCCAGTTGAACTAGCAAAATACAATCCTAGCTGCCGTTAAAACATTTTACAGTCAAATACTTCAACTCTTTTGTTATATATTTCTGGTATAATCCCATAAAAAGATCACTGTGTTTAAAGTCTATATGTTGTTTTTATCATTTTTTCCAACCACGTGTGGATTTTAGTCCAATCTACTTTTGCATCCGGAGAATGTTCATCGCATTATGATAATATGACCAGGTATCTGATAACATCTCCAACATTTATCCAATTTATTCATTTTTTTTTTTTTTTTTAAATTTTTTTTTTTTTTTTTTATATTTTTTTACAGTCGCAAAGTCTCATGCGGGGTAGATTCCACTGTAAAACATCAAATTTTCTTATGTGCACGGTTAACCTTGTCATTTTATAATTTTTGAGACCCAATTTTTTCAGTTTTTTCTAAATCTATTCCCATTGGTATCCAAATTTTCCCCAAGCAATCATTAGTTTCTTTAACTTGTTCCTCCTCCAATTTAAATTCTAATAATGGTCCATAATAGTTTTTTAATTACTGTTCATAACCCCTGGTGGAGACGGAACTCGTGAGGAAAGAGGAGGAACAGCCAACAGGAGTGGGAGTAAATGCTCCAGAGGTGGTTGGATGGAGGTGGGGAAGGGCAGAGGCGGCTTGACAATCAAAGCAGGATCCAAAGGCCCATCCCCTATCCATACTAGGACACGCAGAGAGGACAGGATCAGAGAAAAGTGAGGTCTTACTCAGGAGGGATTACCATGATTTCTCTCGTGGCTTGCAGCTGGGAGCCTATATATATAAGTTTGTAACTGTGGTTATCAGAATTGCTGGAGTCAAAGTTTAGTGTTTTTGTTTGAAAAGAGGTTTATCTTTTGTAGGTGTTCTTCCATGGACTCTTCCTTCGGTTATCTTCCTGGAAATGTTATGATTAATTGATTTCTTGGCTGCTTCCGAACCTCACAATTGCGGTTTGTATTTTGGTTTTCTTTTTGGCCTTCATTTATTTACTTTTGTGACTTGAACGTGCCTAATAAAACAGTGAAGTTAGAAGTTGAAGGCCTTACTGACTTTTAATGTATCGTTTTGGCGTTTTGGGTTATTTTGAGAGACTATGGCCATCACACATTTACCTTTTCTTCAGTCACATCAAGATATTTATCTGAAATCAGTCAACTTATCATAAATACGTTCTATTTTTACATCTTTGTCAAATCTAGATTGTATTTGCAAATAGTGAAAAACAGTTCATTTTAACACCTTGTTCTTCCATGCTTGCATAGATTTAAGTTCACCCTTTTCATTCAATATCTCACCATATCTAACTGTTTGTTCCTTTTTATATATTGTTGGATAAGAAAAAGCTTCAATGGTAGATATCCATAATGGAATGTTTAAATAGTATTGTCTTTTTATCTTCTCCCAATTCAAAACCAATGCCTCTCAAATGTAATGTTTTCTAAAATACCCCTGCATTTTAGTTTCCTTGTACCAAAGGAAGGCATGCCATCCCAATAGCAAGTCATGCCCTTCTAAGGTCAATAGTCTACTGTTCCTTAATGTTATCCATTCCTTTACTCACATCAGATTTGTCGCCTGGTTATACAACTCCCAATTGGGCCAGGCAAACCCTCCTCTTGTTCTTGCATCTTGTAACAATATGGTGTTTTATTCTTGCTTTTTTGCCCTGCCAGATATATTTCAACACAATTCTATTTAGGTCTTCAAAAAATTATTTCCCTAGTCAGATTGGGATTGTCTGGAATAGATATAAAATTCTAGGCAATACATTCATTTTAATTGTAGATATTCTCCCAATGAATGATAATTGTAAATTTCCCCATTTTGTCAAGTCTGTCGCAATCTGCTGTTTGAGTTTAAGATAATTATCCTATTTCAGTGTGCTACATCTTGGTGTAATATATATCCCTAAGTACTTAACCTTGTTTGTGACCTGTATTTCTAAAACTTTTCCAACTCTTTCTTTCATCTTGCTAACATATCTTTGTTAATATCTTTGTTTTATCTTTATTTATTTTCAAACCTGCTACTTCTCCATATTCTTCTATTTTTTCTATTAGTTTAGGTGCTGTTTCCAGTGGGTCTTCTAATATGAATACCAGGTCATCTGTGAAAGCTTGCAATTTATACTCTTCCTTTTTGATTTTCATTCCTTTCACTTCTTTGTCTTCTTTAATATTTCTATTCAACACTTCCAATATTAACACAAACAGCAGGGGCGACAATGGACTACCTTGCCTTGTCCTTTTTCTTATATCTATAGATTCTATTAGTTCTCCATTTACCATAACCTTTGCAGTTTGTTCATGATATATTATTTCAATGGTTTGAATAATTTATTTACCAAAGTCCATTTGTGTCAACTGAAATAAGATGAATCGCCAACTCACATTATCAAAGGCTTTTTGTTCATCTAAAAACATCAAGGCCATTTGCTTTTCAGGATACACCTCATAGTATTCCAGAGTATCCAAAATAATTCTCACATTGTCTTTGATTTGTCTCTTTGGCAAGAATCCATTTTGATCAATGTGGATAAAATTATTTAAATATCTTTTTAGTCTTTCTGTCAAAAATGAAGCAAAAATTTTATCGTCTGAGTTTAATAGGGATATAGGTCTGTAATTTTTAACTTGCTCCATACCAGACCTTACATTCTAAAGGAAGCTTCATTTGCTGAGCTAGGATTACAATATCACATTGATTCCAAGAATCTGTGCTGCAAAATGATGAAGGAGAATAAATTGCAGAAGGGGATTCCTTTATTTCTCAGTAGATAAGGAGCAAAGAAGTCAGATGTTGGATTGCTGAAAGGAAGTTACAGGAACCTAAAGAAAATTCAAGAAAAACAGATGGAAAAAAGCTGAATTGGTGGAGAAAGGAACCAAGAAAGGGAATGGGGAGGGTTACTGGATGACGAAAAAATATAAACAAGGAAGTATGATTACTGAAAATCAGAATAGCTGCTGGAAGCAAACAATAAGGCAACAAAAATAAAATCAGGCTGAGTTCACCCATTGTACATGCTACAGTTTACCTAAGCATGATTTAATACTGACCAGATCCACATATCCTAAGTCATACCCCATCAATCACAAAAAGGTTTAGCACAGACTGAATCCAACAGACTGTAACCTAACAAGAAGGTGGAAAAACTAAAGGAAAAACAGAACTATCGTGTTGTCCAAACCTTCCACAGTGTGGAAGACTTTCAATGAACATGTTCAGGGGCTAGTTGGCTGAGAAATCAAAATGTAAAATTCCCCCTTAGAGCTCAGGATTTGTTTTCTCAGCAACAGAAGACAATTTAGTCCAGGTTGCCAGAAAGGAAGGCACTCCATATCTGTAAATGCATATTTGCCGGCCCAGCCCTGGGCTGCTTGTTGTTCTTAGGAAAGGCAGGAAAATGGGCCCCCAGAGCTATTGTTTGTGTCTTTGAATTGGTTCTCTTCCCAGCAGAGTTGGCTGGAATACAAAGTTTAATGCCTGCAAGTGATGGCCCTCTTCTGGGTTTCTACTTTTTAACCCTCGAATAGTTCCTGTAATACTCAAAACCCAAGAACCAGATCTCAAATGCCTGCAAGTTACATGTTATGACTGGTCCTTCTTTCTATTTCTTAGCAATGCCATCAATAGACGTGGTGACTCTTTTGTCAGCTTCTCCCAATGCATGCTTCCTATTTGCTCAGGTTGTATTTTTTTCCAATATGTTTTTATTTTTTAAAATCAAAACATTAAAATACAAATGACAAAAAAGAGAAAAAAATACAACATGAAGCAAAACTAAACAAAACAAGGAAAGAAAATAAATGTGGCATAAAAAGAAAAAAGAACATAAACATAATTCCCCCCTCCTCTTTTAAACACCAACATAAATATATTTTAAAAATAATAGTTTTCTCAGGTAAGTTCATCGTTTTCTGAAGGTTGCCTTGGGTCATTCCTAGTAGCTCCCATTCGAATTTTGTCATCAGGAGAGAAAAATTGTCCTGTCACTTAGCGTGCAATCTTCAAAGGACTATCACTCCATTTGCATTTTTCTACAATATATATTTACACTTGAATGTTCCAATATTCTTTTCGGTCTTGTTGATAATTCTCCAGTTTATAATTTTTATGTTCCTTCAAGCAGCCAATGGCTGCCTTGCCCACCATATTAAAAACATCCGGTCAGTTCTGGCCCTAATAAATTACATAAAATTCTGTTGAATAACCTTACCATATAAATGTTACTTGGTTTGCTTGTTCAGCCATTCAGTCATTTCCATTTTTTTTTACAATTTGTCTTGGGACTGCCATATAGCTTAGGTGAAATAAAAAATTCCATTGACTTTGTGAAAATCAAGGAGCAATATTTGTAAAGGTATTCAGCATGATTATATTATTTACAATACCAAACAACAGCAAATAAAACAGTTTTAGAAGCCTGACTAAAGTAATCTCTACATCAGCTATTCTGATGAAAAATTGTCGGCAGTTGGAGAAATTTGGTGAGTACAATTCTGACTTCTCGGGTTTATGTCCATGACATTGTTCTTCTTCAGATCATTATTGAAATTGATAAAATAAATAAATCAACCTTTTTTAAAAAGCTGCAGAATATCTTATCATAGAAAACCATGCCCTGTCATCACATTTTATTGAAATCTGCCCCTTAGTGAGTGCTTTTTAAACATCCACGTGACAGTAGAAGCTACAAAGAGGTCATTCTTTAAATTTAAAGCTGAATAGTCACACATCCCAAAACAGAACCTAAACGTTGGTGTCAATGGAAAATGAGTTGCCACAAAAGTGAATCACCCTTTACAATCCCTTCCCACCTACACACAACCAAAAATAATTCTTCTCAGGCCCCAAACCAGTGGTCAAAGGTGATATAGGATTCTGAGGTGGCACAACACTTCAGGTGTTACACGGATGCTGCTCTGGTCAGCAGGCTCAACAGCTGCCTTAGACAGAAGAAAAGGAAAGGAAGAGGGGAAGGAGTGCCTTCCAAAAAGGAAGATATTGCCATGTTTAATTGGTAGAAAGTTGGTTTTTTTAATGTGTCATTTAAGGCTAGGTCACATCACCCGACGGATGCAAAATGTACGTAAAAGGACACAGCGGATGGCCAAAAATCCGGGGGTGGCTCCATCCGTTCTTATCCGCTCTCAAAAGGGGCAAAAACAATTAGGTGCATAAACACGAACGGAAAAAGGAACAGAATGGGGGAGGATGTATCGCAGATGGTAAGAACGGGATATGTAAAGACGGAATGTTCACGGAAGCCTAGCAGAATGAAAAGCGGATGGAAGTGGATGGAGCCAGTGGTTCCACGCGAGAGCGCGTTCCAGGGGTAGCAGTAGGCAAAGCAGAGGCGACCGTAGTGCGAGGAAGACGGATTGATATGCGGAGTAAGCGATGCAGAGACGGATTGCGGAGGTGAGGCGGTGAATGCAGGAACGGATGGCACTACGTTAGACCTGCTGCCATTGCGGGGCAGGATGCAGTGAGCTCAGGCCCCGACGAATATAGAAGATCAGGCCGAGTGCTCGCACAGGAGAGGATACCCTGAGCAATTCAGCAGGGAAAGGAGACCTAGCTAGCACAGTAAGAGAGAGTGTGTGGAATAAGTCCATGGAAGACACATCTTCATCACGGACCCATCGGGAGAAGAAGAGGTACCTTGTGCCAATCTTCTGCGCAGCCTCTGGCAAAAGGGATAGAATAGCCATGCATGCCAGCCGCCCTGGCGCTTGAAACTCGTAGCGCTTTCTGCTGCTAGCTGCTCTCAGTGCCCTGCTCGTGCTTAAGGGACTGCTCGGCTGCTAGTCTCTCGCTGCTTTCCTGCTGTCGCTGTGGTGGACCAGCCCAGCAAAGCCCTGAAACGCCCTGTGATGATGAAATGGCACCTGCAGAGGGAGTAAGAGGCAAGGCAAGAGAAGGGAGGATGAAGAAGGCAGTACTGTCATCGGCAGAGCGATCATGGAGGAGGAGGTGCGCGAGTGGCCTGTAGGGGAATGTCAACAAGAACATGTGGACAGGAAGGGCACAGGCTGTAAATCTCGAGACACCTAAAGCCGAAAGCAGGCGACTGGAGACAGACAGGCACAACGCGACTGGGCTAGTACAATGCTCGATGTCCCTACGACTCTGCGTGGTGGAAGCATATGCACTACCTGGTAGCGGAAGCTGTTCAACTGAAGCAAAGAGGTCTGGCCAGCGGCTGGCGGTCAAGCTCACGACGCGTCGAGAGCTACATATCATGGCAAAGTGCAGCGTTCCTGCGAGGGTGAGGTCCACCAACCAAGGAGCAGCCCTTTGGTCTACCCTTCACTCTCAGCGCATGCCCACAGACAGCCAGTTCCTCTTTCTGGCCAGGAGACAGCGACCGTGTCCGGTCGACAGGTGTCGCCAGAGCGCCCGTGACATGAGGGACCCCGGCCGAGCAGCTGCACAACATGCTTGCCTATGCGACGGAGGACCGGGTGAGGAATTCTTCTCTCACAACTCAATGGAGCATAGAAGAAGCAGCGAACCGACTCAGGGACCCACCCACAGCCCATCCCCAGCTCCACTTCCACCGAAAGCAGGCAGTAAGAAGATGCAGACCCGGAGGGACCAGAGGAGCCACACTGATCCTCCTGGAGATCAGGGAACAAACTGCAAGGACCAAGCGCAGGATCCTCCTCCTCTTACGCTGGTACACTTCGACGTATCCATCCTCAAACGCGCACAGGCCTGTTCATCACGCTACATGCCCAGACCTCATCTGGACCAGTCCCAGAGACCCTGCACAGTTAACCATGAGGTGAATGAAGGAGAGGAGTGCACGGCCGCTGCATGCACCACCCTCACAGGGCCGCAGGTGAACCTGCTCCCATCCCACTCGCAAGGTCTGCTCCTTCAATCCCAGGCAATGCAACATGCCTTCCCAGGCTTTCAAACAGCCCTCTCCTACCAATGGGCATGGATACTCGAGAGTTCCAGCAGCACAGGCAGCCTTCAAATCCAGGCACAGGTTACGTCGCATGCCACAGGTGCCATCCCACCGGAGTGCCACCAATACCGACCGATCACACGATGCCAACTGGGATCCACTGACGACACAGGATGCCACCGAATGCCACAACACACAGAGTGCCACAGATGCCAAGCCGGGCGACACGCGGCACAGTGGGTTGTCCTCGCATGCCAACAGGAGGCGCCGATCACCGTTCTGCCCCAGCTGGCACTCACCAGAGACATCCCCACTACAGACACTCGCTTCCTCCACTATGGTGGTCGGGTGGTCACGCACAGCCAAGCCCGGGGCCTCAGAACATCTTTCATCGGTCCTGTGCCTGGACATCAGTCCTTGGAGTGAAGGGCCTCTCAACCTCAACTGGCCTTGAGCCAGCTTTCTGGAGAGCTTCCTGCACAACAGCCGCAATTTGACGCTCACCATCTCCTGTGTGTCCTCTCGGGGCCAGGCACGCCCAATGGCGCTCACCAGCACCTGCCAGCCACTGCCACGTCCACAGTCCCCGACCCTTTACACCTGAGACCATGGAGCATGCCTCAAGGGAGATGACTGAGAAACATTTGCAGAGACTGGAGTTTCTTTTGACCTGTTTGACTTTATCTTTGCTTAGACACTTTTGTCACTTGGGTTCCTTTTGCTTTTTAATAAAGTCTGACACTTTACTGTTATTAATAAAGGTTATCTTTGCTTCACACGACTTGGGTCATTTTCTTTTAGACGTTAATAACGAGTGGGGTTGGTGGCAAAATTTTAGAAAAGTGGTTAAAGCTTTGCATGCTTGTGGATTGGGTAATGGAGTAGCAAGTGGGCTGGTGACAGGGATCCTGTGGAATGGGGTAAGGTAGCTTGGATGGGCGGGAACCTCGTGGGACGGTAAAGATAGCTGTGGGATAGGATTAAACCTCCATGTGCAAGCATGAGTGGGACTGGTTTCGGTCCAGCCCTGCCCAGGTGCCAACCTTGCCCTTTGTATTATCCAATTTAACAATTTAATCATTGATGCCACGATATTTCCAAAAATAAAACACAAACTCTTTATAATGACCTGTTCATGTAGGCCATCAACAGTACATGGCCAGAATCTCATCAGTGTGATGAAGACACAGGCTGAAGGAAAGCATCCATTAAAGCATGCTACCATCCTGTGCTTGCCACTCCAGCTGCTCCAGCTGAGGGGATTCGATGCACCAGTTGTTTAGGAGGGTTGCACGCTTGCTGTATCCCTTTCAGTGAGAAACTGCTGTTGGGCCTGGGTACAGTCCACAAGTGGTCGATCAGGTTTTGCCTTCTTCCCTTGCCTCCCATTCCAACCAGGCTCCATGTACCCATTGCCAAATGTGCGGAACAGTCCACAAGCATGTTGCTGCAACACTGGGTAGGGTGGCATGAATTGGTGGCAAGATGCAGCAAGCTTCACGATTGCTCCTCACAGTCCTCTGGATCAATGGCTGCAGTGGTGGTGAGAAGGATCTGAAACTTGTTGGCCAGGAATGCCAAAGGCGTTCTCGCCCACCACGCTGTCTTGCCCCTGGAACAGCCTGTAGTTGAAGATCCTCTCTTCACTGGGTGAGGTATCTGGAACTGTAGGGGCTCAAGAGGTAAGGTTCTGAGGGAGAAAGGTGTCATTTACGCGCGCCTGATCACAAATGAAGTAGGGCACATCTTGGTGTGTCGTTGTTGTTTAGGGGGTCTGGATCTGGGAAGCCCCATGATGAGGTTGCGTTCCAGGCCCCTCCGTTGAGGTCACGAGATTGTATACCTGGGCAGTGCTAAGCTAGAACGCCGCGTTGGCCTGGAAGCATTGATGTACCATGAAGTGTAGTCACGTCAATCGACCATGCTAGGCAAAAGAGATGATTATCTGAAAAGCCCCACTTAGTAATTGTAAATAAGTGGGCCCTGACTTGACTGGAGTTCTGCATGGCCACGTGCTGGTGCCATCTATGGCTCCAACAGTGGTGGGGAATTCCACGCTCTAATACACTGCTGAGCTTGCAACTTTCTTCCAGCCTTTCTTCAGTGGATGGGGCACTGAGGAGGAAGCTCATAACCACAGTATTCATGTGATGATGGCCTGCACCACTTTCTGCTGACCACAATGCTGATGTGTTGCTGTGGCAAACCCTCCAGCCGTACTGCATGTTTCTGTAGTGTGGTCCCCGGAGGCCAGGTGATGACATGAGTCAGTGCCACCTTCAGCCCAGGGTCCGGCTTGGAATGGAAGTTGGGTGCTCTGCTTGGTCAACCTGGGGTCATCAGACGACTCTCACAACTTCGTCAAACATGGCTGGCAGCATCCTCGATGAAGTTTCTGAATGCAACCAGCAGGGGTCTTCGGGCACTGCAGCTCCGACCATCCAGCTTGTCATCAGTTCCAAACTCCCGCTCTTCCTCCGGCGCAGCCATAGCGTCGGACCCAGACAGCTTCATTGGGCCACGGATCCGTTTTCGGGCGTTCGCCATGAGGGTGAAAGAAGCCTGAAAGGAGGCTGGTTCTGGGTATGTTGAATGATGAGTGGCTACCAATATAGGAGTGTGCGATGATACCCATGGTGGAGATTCATGGATGAATTGTTGAAGAGCAAGAGCAGGCGTGAAGGAGGTCTGTAACCCACGGCTGGCTGGGACTGAGAAAGGGAGATCCAGGTGATTCCTCCCTTTTATAGGAATATCGTTTTCCGCTAGGTGGGGTCCTTCCACAATACTCCAGACATCCTTCAACAACGCTGAAATATTCCAAGATACGTCCCCTATACGAACGTTTTTTTTTTTACACGTTGTTAAGTGCTAGTTAATATCTGAAACTGGCATTCCACTTTCATCCTTTTACCGATGCTACTAAGGCTGTCCATGCTACTAACGGCTGTTGTCCGTTCCGCATCCGTTCACTTCCTTCGCCTGTGCGTCTCATTTCCGCTAGAGGCGGATTTCAGTTGCAGGCGGATGAGGCAGCAGATCCTAGTGGATATAGCGGACGGTAACGGATAACAACGACGTGATAACGGATGTTCCCGTATGCTTAGCAGATGTAGAACAGACGGCGTTGGATCACTCATCCGCGTAAAAAAAGTTTTGTGCAAGCTCAAAAAACTTTTTGAGCGGATGAAATCACAGTAAAGACGGATGCGGACGGAATAGAGAGTAATGAAAAACGTATGCAGTGAGTACACGAACGGATGCGATCGCGTTTTCCAATGGATGGCAAGCTTTTTTGTCCATTTTACATCCTCTTTGCATTCGTTGGTGCAGTGTGACATGGGCTTTATTATTATTGTACTATGTGCAGTCTCTTAGATTCAGTCAGCATATTAAAGCCATTTAGTTTGATTTGACTTGAGGTTTAGGTTGGTTTGGACTGGTTTGATATGAGCATTATTTGGTAGTGTCACTGTGCTCTGTGCATGCTTTTAACCTCAGTCTACATGCTATGAGGGGTCCATCTTGCTGTCTTTATCAAGGTCCCTTTCCATCTTAAATACAACCCTCAGGTATGAGGGTTCCTTGGTGCTCTCTGAGTTTGGTTGTTTCCTTGAAGGTGTTTCATTATCCAAACTAGGTAGCATCATCAGTGCATTGACCAGCACCAATGAAGTAACCTAGTTTGGGTAATGAAACATCTGCAAGAAAACTAATGAGCTCAGAGAGCATCAAGGAACCCTCATTTCAACCCTGAGCTATTAATGTTCTCCTTTATCTGTTCAAGTGTTTGAGGATGTTTGTTTGTTTTGTTTTAAAGGATTTACTAAAATCCTTTTTTTTTTTTTTGGTAATACACATGGGCAATTGACAAAGTTGTCCATGTGCAGTCCTGGATCCTTCTTACGATATGTACTCCTTCAGCAACTCCAAAGCATTCGCCATTTGTTTTAGCAGTGCAGGAACACCCACTTTTAAGTCTGTTGTATCTTTAATAACTGGTCAGGTGTCAGGTTTTCAAGCCCCAGTGGCACTGTGAGTGATGCCACAATCAGCACCTGCCACAATTCCCTCTTCTTCATAATTCTTCCAGTCAAGAGGGTTGGTCAGCATTGTGAACAGAGACCCAGGGAGGCAATAGATGACATCATTTTGAAGGATGTGTAGGTTGTTTGAGCATTCAATGAGGGAAGCCATCCTTTCCTGGAGGTAGAGGGACCCTGGCACATAATCCTACTATATAGGGCAGCTGGGCAGCTCCATCTCCTCCCTGCAGTATATAAAGAACCATGTTAGGTATCCCCTATCATCATTACAGTTTTGAAATGAAGACTTCCTACTTAGTTCTTCTTTTTCTCGTTGCAGTGGTGAGGAGCAATGCTATTGTCTTTGACATATGCAGCTTTTCAGCCATCCTGAAGAAAAATGGATTGGAGGGATTTTCAGGCACCACCATCGCAGAATGTGAGTGTGCTTTGTTTTGTTCTGCTTGTGGTCACCTCAATTATTCTAAAATATTCCAATTCCCACCAGGAGTTAGTATATTTAATGCCCTTGGTGTGTTTGTAATACTGCTTGCCTCTTTTCAAAACACAATCTATTAACATGCTGTGGTCCTGAAATAATGCTTTTTCTGAAATGTCTTTAAGGCAGCTATATAGACCCATTCAGCCCAACTCTCTTGATAGTAGATAACCAAAGCAATAGAATTCTGAAGGATAGAGAGTTCATTCATTCTTTGGGCTATAAGTTGCTCTCTCCTTCCGTAACTGGTGCCTGCTACAGCTCTTTGATGGGAAATGGTAACTCAGACCATCAAACAATTTTTTTGAGCCTGCTTTCCTTCACCTCCAGGGATTTGTTTGGTGTTTCACAGCAGTGGCTTTGATACCTCAGCCCTTAATGTGGGACCAAGGGCCACCAATCATGGGATCTTCTTGCTAAGCGCTAAGTGGTGGTGTGACGATTTCAAGACACCACATGCACGCAACTATTGCAACTTAAGTTGTGAAGGTAAGAAATCATGACCTTCCTTTGCTAATAACATTTGGCAGAAAATCAAAGAATGAATGCCATCATTTATAAAATTACCTTTTATATAATAAAGGAGATGAGACACCTTGCTTACTATCCTTCTCAAATTCTTTCATTTCATCGAGGGTCAGCTATTTCTTAAAGGTCAACACCAGAACTTGTGATGGCAAATTCTACCATGCTACATGAAAAATATTTCCTTTGTCTGTCCTGATTTTTCCAGAATTCAATTTCATAGGGCAACATCTGGACCTTGTGTTTTAAGAGAAAATTAGCTTTTCCTTACCTATTTTAACTTCTCCTTAGCTACTTTATTCATATTTGTGTAATTTTATAAGTCTCAATCATGTCTTCTCTCATTCACCTCCTTTCTAAATGAAAGAGGCCCAAATATCACAACCTTTTCTAATAAGGAAGTTGTGCTAGTCCCTGGATCACCTCAATTTCCTTCCTCTGAAACTGCTTTAAAGTTGACAGTGACCACACAAAATCCAGACAAGATGCCCCATTGATTAATATAAGAATATTGAGTATATTGGCATCTCTTTTCCTTCATTTTATTTAGTTTTCTTGTATTCTTTTCAAAGGCTACCTCATCCAAAATATTCACTCAGAAACACTCCTTGTTTTTAACTTCTTTTCTCTCTCAAAACTAACAATATCCAAAGCTTACAGAGTCAAATTCATTGACTTTCATGGGGCTCTAGCAGTCAACAAGGACTGAACAGGCTTTCAAAAAGAGAATATTCCCCACTGCAAATCTGGAGACATTGGGATACTCTACTATGAGAATTATCATACTTTTGCACAGTCCAACATAATAACTCAACTTTGAGTTGGGTTTGCACGTTAATGTTTATACATTGATGGGTTTACACAATACATTGATCTAAACCAGGTTTATTATAACCATGTTTGCTCAGTAAGTCATTGGCTAGGTTCATATATAATGGGTTAGAAAATTGGATTGCCAAACCAGTGGCTGGGTGGAATCACGCAACATCCTACATTAAGTAACTAGATTAACTATATATTGGCATAGCCAAAGTATGAACGTATTCAAGAATCAATTTGCTTTACTTTTCTTAACTTAGTACTTCCTTGGACTTTAATGATAACTATTTATTGATTTTATCTATCTATCTATCTATCTATCTGTCTATCTATCTATCTATCTATCTATCTATCTATCTATCTATCTATCTATCTATCTATTTGATATATATTGCTGCCTACATGCCCATGGTGAATATGCTCAAGTAATCTATGCTCAAGTAAACTTCAGTTCTCCCATTCTTTTCTTCTTCAGCCCTAAGGGATGATAACATTACTGATGATATCCAATGTGCCAAGAGAGTTGTCGAAAAAAGCAAGGGCTTTGCAGCATGGTAAATGAATTGTTATATTCTTATTTACTCTGTTATCAATCACATATACTGGGAAAGAAAGTAAGGTACCTCTGGAAGAAAACTGCCATGAATCTTTATTCACTGGAGAGGTATATATGTTGCCTGGATAGTTCCATAAAAGGCTAAAGTTTGCAGTGATTATTTGTGGTTGCCTTTGTGTAAAGCCTAAAATTGCTCCTAGTCTCCAAAAAAGGCAGGAAAGCAAAAATAGAACTTACTCCTAAAGCCAGGAATTGTGCTTGCTTCTTCTTTAAATGTTGCCTTCTTGACTTTTGCCTACACCTAAAGTAAAATAAAGTAAGAAGGGCAAATTCAGTTCAAGAAAGCTCATCAGAGGAGAAGGAAAGTGCTGCCATCAGATTGATTTTGGCTAGAACATTATTGTAGTTTTTCTAGCCTGGCATTCTCCAGAAAAGTTTGGGATGCAACTCCCAGAACTCTAGATGTCATCCAACATTTTTGGATCTGAGACTGGAGTCATTTGTTCACCTGCCCGAGCAGGCAAAATGTCAACAGTGAATACAACTTAAGGGAGAAAAATCCTGTCCTCTGTGTGAAGGCCTTTTTCTTGGCGGTATCCATTTCCCTATGCAGAATCCGGGGAATAATTACATTTTTTTCTCCTGTGATGAACAAAGCAATCTCTATAGGACAACAGAGGACATCATTACTTTGTCCAGAATTGCACGCTCTTCTCAGTGGAACAAGAAAGCTTTTGGCTGCCAACATCAGCATTTCAAGGGGAAAATTATTTTTTAAGTCTATTGATATGCTTATTTTAGGACTTACACTGCAATTATCAGGTGCTTCTCAGAATAGGAAGTTGTGCTATCAGTTTTCAGTAGTCATGACCATATGGACTGTAAAAACCCCAAAAAGGGGATTGAGAGATTGTTTGAGACCCTGGAGCAATAAGCTGCCCACCCCTTCTGCATATCATATTCAGTGATGGTAGAACAGAAAGATTTGTTAAAAGAATTGTATGAATTATGGAGGGATGAAATATGATGCCTTGATTACTAGTACAATTTGGCAGTTATTTGGGGGCTCAAGCTTCCATGTGGCAACATTCATATTTTTGTCTTCCCAAGTACAGTACATGTCTAGTCAACTGAATGGCAACAATATTCTGACCAGAGAGTTTTCATTATAGGGCTGCCTGGAGGATACACTGTAAAGGACAAGATCTGAAGAAATATATTGCAGACTGTGACCTGGAAGAAGTCACCTCTTCACCACCAGTCCCAGAAAAAATCTTTATTAGTGACCAGAGGCCAAAGACTATACATCCAGGAGTAGATATTCTGACTACTCCTTTCCGAGGCATGCATCCTGAAGAACCTACTCTCCCATTTCAAAAGTGGTCTAATTCTGAGCATCCAGCCATGGGTTCTTCAAAGCCTACAGCTTCTATAAGGGAGTTCCCAAATACCACCTTCCTGGCTGAGAATCTTCCAAAATCTAACATTTCGGTCAAAGAACCTCCAAGATTCACCCTTTCGACGCATAGTCCCTTAAAACCTTCTATTGCATTCGGGGAAGTCCTAAATTCAATCCCACCCAAGATTCCTCCAAAACCTATGGCCTCCATCAGTGAGACTTCAAACTCTACCCTCCAAGCAGTTGATCCCAAAAAATATTTAGTCCCATCACATAATGATACAGAACCCAGCATTTTTTAACCACACATACAAGAACAAGTAGTAAAACTAGATTTTTAAAAAAACCTATTGTAATAAAGTTGCCATGAATGTGCAATGAAATTGCACAATTTTTCCTAGCAAGGATCCATATTACTCTTATTTGGGGATAGTGGTGTCATTTATTTATTATACTCTTCATTTATAAATGATACTTTATACATGAAAATAATATTCTCAATAGAATTAGATAAACTGATATGGATAGAAAAAGCAAGACTGTGTATAATATGAAAACATTGCTTTAAATAAAAAAATGCAAAACTCTGAACATTGTTGGATCATCAGTTATCTAATATGATTAAATTTTCAATTATCCCAACAGTGACATATCTTGATGTGAGTATAAACAAATAATTACACCAATTAAAATTATTTCATATTTATATCTTACAAATATAAAAGAATTTTAATTTGTTTAATTATGTTATGGCTAAAATTCATTCAAAAACAGAAGAGATATCTTCTGTTAATGGCATCTGTCCACTTTACAAAATAGGAAGGGTCACTGCTGTAAAACAGATGAAATTCATCCTGGAAAGAGTTAACCTTTGATAGCAGGGCAGTTAAGACCAACTTTAGAGGACTTGAAAAACTTTTTGCTTGGGAAGAAATCACGATGGGAGATCATACAGTTTCCATGCAAGAGGGGAACAGAAAAGTAGGTTGCAGTAGTAATCTCAGAGTAGCTGGTAACTTTCCCCACACTAAAATTCTGAAGAAAAATTTCCAGCTTTTCATAATGGCAAAATGTTCCCAGAGCTTAGTGATTATGCTAAAGGCCATCTGCAACCTGGGAGAGAAAGATGGCGCGGTCAGTATGGGAGAGGACAGAAATAAAATCATTGTATAAATTGTACAAAGTTAGCACACACACCCTCTCCTAGAAGAATGAAATATTCTAGGAAATATTAAAAAGGCAGAATATTATACCTCCCGAGATGAGAAAATGAGAAACATGTTCTTGGAAAGCAGCTCCTACTTTTGTTAATAGCCCCAGAAAGACTGCCATCCTATCTACAAGACAAAAGATGTTTAGCTCCAAGGGGATAGGGTTAGCCCTCACTCAGATCCAAATCAGGACAAAGCCATTAAGCCATAATAGGAATTGCCCAAAGCCCCTCCATTACATCACTCAGTAAGATTCAACCAAGCTGGGACTCAAGACAACCTACAAAGTTACCCCTGCATGGCCCCATGGGAGTCTGACAACCAATCAGGATACATTTCTTGCCACAGGAACAGGAAGCAAGTTCAAAGCCCAAGAGAGGGTATAAATGCTGTTTTTTTGCCCAGGACCTCAAAACCATGTGGTCCTGTTCACCATTAAACCATCCTTTTGAGCAGTCTCCATGCTTCCAGTGTCTTTCTCCACACTTGGAACTGAACTCCGATAAAGATTTCTTCCATCAAAATAATGTCTGGTGAAACTGATATTGAAAACAACATGTTCCATGGAATTAGTGGAAAAACTAAAAGCATGCCCTCTGTTTGACTCCATTTTAGAATGGTGAGTAGTGAAGAAAGTCATCCCTTGGGATGCAAATAGGTATTTTCTGGAAGCATCATAATCTATTGCAGGAGCAGGTAAAGATATAGATTACCAGGTGTGAGTTTCCTCCGTGACCACATTGGCAGCTAAAAAGATCAAAGGTCCTGACACACATCACAGCCCAGAGTTGCTTTGTGAGGGCAATGAATGGTTGGTCTTTGATCTTAATTAAATTAATGACCGGTTTCTTTTATCATTTAATATATGTTTCTGTAAAGTTTCCTTCTCTTGATCTGTTCCACCTTTTTTCAAATGAGCATGTAGCACCAGCCAAAGTAGACTAGATGAGGTTTAAATCATGCAGAATACAAAGTGGATCCATCCAGCAGCTTGGAAGCAATGGATCTGTTAATGCAGCTTAAAACTGCCTCAGCACTCCCATTTTTTCCTCCTTTGCTAACTGTACTACACTTCTGTCCTATAATCAGACAGGAATCGATACTTAAATTATCCTCCCATGCAATTTCCACGATCACAATCCTTCATCCCAGACACAGGCAATTTTTTTACACAAATGTAAATACGTCTCACTTAATTTTTTAAATTATTTCAATTCATTTTAAGATCTGTTCCTCAATTTTCCCTGGTATTAGAGGAATGTCTATAATGTTCTGGAACCTCTAGATGGCAGTATTTGAACGTCTCTAATCTTACACAGGATGACCCCAATAATTACAACAGTTGCACTTCTGTTCAGTTTTCCCAAATAGGTTGTATACTTTGCATTTTCTGTGAGAATAAAAGGCCAATAACATTTAGTATCACCAATATCAAACAAAAATGTGAATTAATCTAAGACTGTTAGATATTTCTGGCCATATCCTGATCTTTCACTATTCAAATTACTTCTGCAGGATTGGATTTGGTTTCCCTTTTAAGAGAAAAATCTAATTGGTATCATTGGTTAATATTTGAACATACTTAGTGAGGAAGAAGCCAGAGTCGGCAAAGTTTCTAAGTACCAAAAAGGAATATTAAAAATAACAACACAGGACTTCCAAACCTGAAAAACCTCTGCACTCCCACCTGAATTTTCATAAACAACCAACATCCATTTAAGAACATTTTTTGTTATGAGGGTTTGTGGACACTGCCTAGGAATAGTATGGATACCATAATGTCTGGTTCTGAGTTAGACCATCATTTCATCCTCATCAACTCCATAAACTCATACACAAATCATTTGTGCCTCATGATTAGCTCATACAAGTGGACAAAAGATGTCCACTTCATGGAAAGATGTTTGTTTAAACAATATTGCCTTCTAAACAGTAGTTATGTGCATCAACATTGCATACATCTGAGTTTGTGAAATTTGAAACTGATATGTATTTTTAACCTCTGAAACTTGGAAATGCATATCATATCATAATGATGTTAAGAACGTTCAGGGAGGGGACACTAGGAAACTTCTAGAACTTGGAGGTTGCCATGGAAGATGGGCCTTATCAGAACAATACATCAGAGGACAAAAGCCTTTGTGTACAGAAACTTCTATTTCTGGGAAAGGCACAGACTGGATGTCATCTGAGATCTGAGAAGATGCCTGCAAAACCAACATAGGACCCGAGGTCAGGTGCACTTGAGAGAAGTCTTGAGAAAAGCCATAATGTTTTTTAGAAGAAAAAAGGAAACTATGTAATACACATTTTTTATTAGATTTGGGAAGAATTATATCTGGAACAGCACAAAAACAGCGTTGGTTGCACTGTTGGATATCTGGTGTGAATGTGGTGTATTCATCCTTCCCTTATATGACTTCTCAGTTGCTTTCAATACCATCAACCATAATATCCTTCTGGATCAACTCAGAACAGGCTTGGGAGTGGTGGTGGAGTATTGTGCTTGTTCACCCCTTCTCCAAAAAGAGATCCCACCTTCAACCCCTATTGTGTGGGTTTGAAGAATCCCCACAGGGATTCTCTCCTCTCCATTCCAATCCTCTCTTCTCCCCACTCCACTCCAGTCCCTTTTAACATCTGCATCAGACCACAGGATAAATTCATCTATTGCCATGGAGTGAGTATGCCAATGATAACCAGTTATATATCTCTGTCCACCGTGAATTAAATGGTGCCATGGATATCTTTATGTCTGGGGGCTGTGGAGGGACTGGGTGGGGAGCAATAGGCTTCACCTGAACCCTGGCAAGACTGAGAAGCTTGGGATTTGGAGCTCTCTGGTTCTGGAAATACCCTCTTTGGTATTGGGTGGGTATGCATAGCCCCAAACAAACCCTGTGAGGAATCTGAAGGTCCTTCTGGTCTCACAATCTTTGCCTGATAGGTAGATGGCAGCATTTGTGTGCCAGTTGTGTCTGTTCCAAGATTGAGAGCCCTATTCAGTTACTCAAACACTGACCTCCTGGTTGGACTGCTGTAATCTGCACTGCATGGGGCTGCCCTTGAAGAGTACCTGGCAGCTTCTCTGCTGCAAAATGCCGCAGGGCAAACAGTTCTGTAGGGTTTTTTTTGGAAGAAAACATTACACTTCCAGTGTAAGCTGCATTGGTTACCAGTTTGTTTCAGAGTCCAGTTCAGGTTACCAGTGTTGACCTTTAAAGCCCTACATGGTATGAGGCCAGGCTACCTGGTAGAGGATTGCCTCTTGCCAATTGCATCTGCCCATCTCAGCAGATCCAGGAAAGGCAGCACGTAACAGGATCTGTCATCTAGGGAATTATAGGCTTTGGGCACTAAGCATTGGGCCTTTCTGCTGTGGCATCGCATTGTGGAATATCCTCCCCTCCTCCCCCCAAGACGAGGCTGGCTCCATTACTGCTGACTTTCCAAAGGTCCCTCAAGATCTGATTGTACTATCAGGCCTGGGTACCCCAAGGGCCTGGTGAACTAGTGAGGTGGCTCCATTATTATTAACATCCTCTTGCCCACTACTTTTTTTTATCTTTGCTTTTATAGTTTGTAATTTTTTAAAATCAAAATAATTATTTTTAATTAACTGTTCTAGTGATTGATGAACCGTTCTAGTCACTTGTTTTGTGAAATGGGCAATGCTATAACTTTGACAAATAAATAAACTTGCCAAGACAAACGGAGAAGTTCTGTATCTGAAAAAACCGAGGACTGTATTCAGAAAACATGATTTTGTGAGACCCTACAGTTGGATTTAAGAGAACTGCCACCACTTGATGTAAACTAAAAAAAGCCTCTCGGTAAAATTCTGAGTCCATGGGCATTCAGCAGGGAATTTGTGAGTTGATAGTAAGTGAGTCACCCTTGCATACCTATTGAACAGCCATGAAAAAAAGGTATCGAGACATAGGAGAAATTTACACAGCAGTCTTAGCTACTCTTCTCCCCCATGTTCTCACAAATCAGTCCGGGGATTCTCACCTTGAACAGAAACAAGAATCAAAGATCAATTTGCTCTTTCAAATTTTTAATATGTTAAAAAAAATAGAAGCCAGTTCTGATTTGTTATTTCTTTGAGGATAGTTTCATTCTTTTCTTCGGAAAGAAAAAAATCACACATCATGAAAGTCAGACAGACTGCAAAAGGCGTAGGGGAGGAGCAGATAGAGGTTGCTACTACCGCTGCTGCCAACTACGCTGAAGGAAGACATGAAACAAAACCACAAGTTAGCAAGTGACATGCAGCTATGGCTTCTGTAGAACTTCCCTGAACAGAACATGCTGGAATCTCTCAGCATATAGAATGGCAGCTCACCAACTTCTTCTCAGGCACCATTTACGGGACCTTTCCAGCTCCCCAGAGCATAAGTCTTCCAGATCCTCAAACAGAATTCCCCCACACAAACCGCACAGCACAAAGCAAAAGAAAACATGTCTGAGGCAACAATTCAAGTTCTAAACAAATCGGGGGAAATGTCTGGGCTATAGGGATTTGTTTGAAGAAGGAAATTCTATTGTAAAATCCCATTCTTCCTGGGTCCGGTGAAGATCATACTGTAGATCTAAAATTCTCCAGGAGTGTGTTCGATATGACAGAATGTGACTAGGCAAGCAAAAACAATGGAAACAGGATCCCAAATGGATGCATTGTCCATCTTCACATGCCCATCATATCAACCTGTAACATTGCCATACACATAAAAAGTTTTAAAAGTGCACAAAACTGGTGGTCAGCCCAAGTTGCCGTCATACACGGTGTCTACCTGGTACTTCTCTAGCAGGAAATGAGTAAATGACTAAAAGCAAGACAGGAGTTTAGTTGCCAAAAGAAACCTCTCTGAATACCAGAAGTTACTGAGGGGAAGGGGGGAGGGGGGAAGAGGAGAGAATCAGAAAGAAGACAAGAAGGAGGAATATATCATTTCATGCCAAGCTATTCAACATGAAGGAAAAAAATAAAGCTATTTATGGCAAGGAATTATCCTTTCAGAAATCCAAGCCATGTCCAGTGTCAAAATTAAACTCCAATTAACTGCCCATTCTCAGACCAGAGGGCTGTGAATCTGTCTCCAAATTCCTTGCCCAGCTTGGTTTTCAATGAGTGCCGCTTCCTGATGGCCAGGGGTTGAGCCGGCACTGTGGGCAGCAGCCTGAATGAACAAGCACATCACAGGTCTCAGACCGTTCTCTAGCATGCCACCCTGCAGGCCAACCCGAACAAAGTCGGTAGGCCTCCAGATCGCAGATCAGTTCCACCACCTCATCCACTGTAGTCAGGCGGGCAGGGTGACTGGCATAAAGTTCATGTTCCTGAGGCACCAGCAGATCTTGCACTACCACGTGGAAAAAAAGGCCTGGGCGGATGTGAATGACTGCGGCAGACATGGTGGAATGTTTCGAGTGCTGGACGAGACGCAGGTCTGGGCTGCCAAATGGAGGCAGGACCTCCCAATGAGCAGGGAGAGGGATCTCATTCAGCTCAGCCAAGAATTCTCGCAAGACACTGTCCAACTGAGAGAGGGGCTGCACACCACCCAGGCTGTAGACCTCCATAATCTAGAGAAAGAGCAAAAAAAAGAGACCACTTTAGTATACTTCAGTCCTCGACGTACGACCACAATTGAGCCCAAGATTTCTGTTACTAAATGAAACATTTGTTAAGTGAGTTTTGGCCCGTTTTATTACCTTTCTGCCACAATTGTTCAGTGAATCACTGCAGTTAGTAACATGATTGTTAATTGAATCTGGCTTCCCTATTAACTTTGCTTGTCAGAAGGCGATTGCATGGCACCTGAGACATTGCAACCGTCATAACTATGAGTCAGTTGCCAAGCATCTGAATTTTGATCACATGACCATGGAGATGCAACGATGCTTTTTAAGTGTGAAAACTAGTGATAAGTCACCTTTTTCAGTGCTGCTGTAACTTCAAAAGGTCACTAAATGAACTGTTGTAAGTCAAGGACTCCCCTATTTTTAAAATAACTTTAGGTAAGTTGCCATTTTCCCCCGTTTAGATTAAATAGGGCACAAGGCCCACCATTTCAAAGCCATTCCTTGCCATGATTGGGATATTGACTCAAGGTCTCAACTAATGTAGCAGATCAGCCTCAGATATGTATCAACTACAATTAATCTTGGGTCTGGGATAAAACAATTTAAGAATGCAAGTCATCTGTCCCAGAAAATCACATTTTACATATTCTGAAAACATTTGCACTAAAGAACCAGTTTTGCCCTCTGGGGATTCATCCTGTCTCAGTTTGGCTTCTGGGCATTCGTATGGCAGGAAATACCAGACACAGTTCCATCTTGATCAAGTGAGTCAAAGCCCTGGTAACCTCTACACAAGATCACTACAATGCACCACCTCAGAAGTATTGTTTGAAAGCTGCTCCAAATCTAGGACAGGTAGTCCTTGGTTAACAATGGAACTTGGGACCAGCAACTCCATTGCTAAGTGGCACTGTCATAAAGCATGATATCCCGTGACTGGCTCATCTTACAGTGACAGGTAAGGCAATTCTTGGTGTCGTTAGATAAATTCTGTGTGATCGCAGCATCCCATAGTCACACAATCACCATTTGAGACCTTCAGCTCGTTTTCTTGTTTACTTTGTTTGTTGGAAGCCAATAGTGAAGGTTGCATGTGGCAATGTTCACTCAAATGGCAAAACTAATGCTGACAAGATTCAATTGATTTGACTGATGAGTATAAGAGCTCACAGAAGAAGCTAATATTTTGAGAACTTACAGAGTTCTTATAAAGAACTTACCTGTGATAAATTCATCATCAAATAAAAATTGATGGACTTTTTTTTTACTGAAGGAAATAATAGGTAGGGGTAATCTTCAACTTACAACCACAATTGGGGCCAGAATTTCCATTAGAAGTCACTGTAGTCATAAAGTGAATCTGTCTTCCCCAATTGACTGCTGCCAAGTGCCAGCTGGGAAGCTTGCTGTCATGTGACCCACAAGACGCTGCAACCATCACAAAGAAAAGTCAATGGCAAAGTGTTTGGATTGCAATCACATGGTTGTGGGGGTGGTGGGACAGTTATAACTTCAAGGAGAGTTCATAGGCCACTTTTTCCAAGGCTATCAATAACTTACGAGTTCTCATTAAACAAACAGTTGTAAATCAAATGGACTAGAACAGTGGTCGCCAACCAGTGGGCCAGGGACCACTGGTGGTCCACAATAAAAACTTGGTGGTCCGCAGAGAAATATTACCCCCAAAGTAATTAATCCAGGCTGCGCAGGAATACAAGGCTGCACCACCCACATGGCCCGCGGGAGCACAAGGTGGAGGGGGGGGAACTTGGTCCACTTGTCTCGCCTGGCCACCGGGCTGCTTTCTTCTTCTGCTTTTGGCTGCATGCAAAGAAAGCAGCAAAAGTCTTTCTTTCTCTCCCTCAAACTCAGCCAGAAATGAGCCTTTGGGACCCTGCAAGGCATCCTGCTCCAAGAGGCTGAGTTAGCAAAGACTCATTTCTGGCAGAGTTTGGGGAAGAGAGAGAAAAACTTCTGCTGCTTCTGCTGCTTTCCTTGCATGAAGCCAAAAGTCTCTCTAAAAACGGAGCTGGAGACAGTATCCTGTGATTCCAAATAAAGAAAGATCGATCGATAGGAAAATGGGGCAGGGAATTTTCCTGCAGACTTTTTTGGGGATTTTCCCAGGGTCTCTGGTCCGCAAGATTTAAAAATTTGAGTTTGGTGGTCCCTGAGGTCCAAAAGGTAGGCAACCTCTGGACTAGAAGACCTCCAAGGTCCCTTTAAACTCTATTATTCACTACTATGTATTCAAGGACTGCCTGCAATTTAAATCCTTCTCTAGCTTGGACAGATTTGTAGAAAATGGAATTATTTTCCATCACAAATTACTTTTGCATTTAAAGAAGAACTAATCTCCCCCAAAATATGAGGGAATAACTGATGTATCTTGAGAGAACTTCTATTTGTGAACTGTGATCAGGAAGAAATGCTTCCCAAAAAGGTTTTATCATATTTTATCGCTACAAGTGTTTCTTCACATTAAGACAGTAATTGTTGTTTGATCAATCCGTGGCAGTTAGCAAAATATGTGAATTAAAAGATATCCATTGCACTGTCCAACAGAAATACAGAAGACTTCCTGTATAAAAGTAGAGCCTTTAGGTTGATACTAGCCAGCCTTGAGATAAACTAGATAACAGATTCAAATTGTGCCAAAGCAGGGATCAAATTAAAAAAAAAAAACTGGACAAGACAAAGATTATTCGCTCATTCAAATGTAACCAGATTATAATTCTTGTTACACTCAACAGAGTTAATGAAGGACAGTGTTCTAGAAAGACAATTGCATATTCACCAAGTCAACTTTCCCATGAACATTTTGACCACCGTGACCTGATTCTACTGTAGTGGCGTGTTTGCCAAGCTCAACAAGAAAGAAGAAAATTTTGTAAATACTTAATCATACCGAGTTACACAGCAACTCCACTACTGCTGTTAAAAGTAAAAAACAGATTCATTTGTCTTTCAGATTTGTTAATTGCCTTTCAAAATTTTCTAATATGGTGCTCAGGAAAAGGAAACTCAGCTATTAACTACAGTGACAAAAGTACGATAGCTAGGAATTTGAAACCTGTTGGCATAATGCTAGTCAATAATGTTTCAAATCCTTCCCTCAAAACAATTCCTTCAAATATTTTACAGTAGTTACTGTATCTGAGTCCTTGACAAGGCAAAACTTAAGTAAATGTAGGGTGCCTACTGTATCGAAAGAGGCAGCAAAGAAATGAGACCAATTAACTGTTTGTATTCCTTACTGAAGATGAAGGAACTGGAAATCTTACTAATGTAGCAGCAAATCTTGCTTCCTAATCAGGACACAGGACCACGAAAGGTTGGAGAATACAGGTTTTATTTGCGCAAAATGTTCAGAGCATTAACATGGCAAATTCTGAACCCCCAGTTC